>CM068346.1:9012238-9027238 GCA_034769755.1 Odontamblyopus lacepedii | reverse complement strand
GAAGTTGCATTTCTCACTCTCAGTCAAAGCTAAATTAAACAATAAGAATAAAATGAACGAGAAGTTCAAAGTTCTTAGGGACACAGCCTGGTTGATATCAGGGTTGTTTGTGTTTTTTGCAGAATTTTTTTTTTTTTTGTGCCTTTGTAATATTGATAAAGTATCGGTGGTATCGGTGCATCCCTACACAATACTCTGGTACACAGAACACTACAGTACATACAATACTGCAGTACACACAATACTCTGGTACACAGAACACTACAGTACATACAATACTACAGTACACACAATACTACAGTACACACAATACTACAGTACACACAATACTACAGTACACACAATACTCTGGTACACAGAACACTACAGTACATACAATACTACAGTACACACAATACTCTGGTACACAGAACACTACAGTACATACAATACTACAGTACACACAATACTACAGTACACACAATACTCTGGTACACAGAACACTACAGTACATACAATACTACAGTACACACAATACTCTGGTACACAGAACACTACAGTACATACAATACTACAGTACACACAATACTCTGGTACACAGAACACTACAGTACATACAATACTGCAGTACACACAATACTCTGGTACACAGAACACTACAGTACACACAATACTACAGTACACATAATACTGCAGTAAACACAATACTACAGTACACACAATACTCTGGTACACACAATACTCTGGTACACAGAACACTACAGTACACACAATACTACAGTACACACAATACTGCAGTAAACACAATACTACAGTACACACAATACTGCAGTACACACAATACTACAGTACACACAATACTGCAGTACACACAATACTACAGTACACACAATACTGCAGTAAACACAATACTACAGTACACACAATACTCTGGTACACAGAACACTACAGTACACACAATACTACAGTACACACAATACTACAGTACACACAATACTACAGTACACACAATACTGCAGTAAACACAATACTACAGTACACACAATACTACAGTACACACAATACTACAGTACACACAATACTGCAGTAAACACAATACTACAGTACACACAATACTGCAGTACACACAATACTACAGTACACACAATACTACAGTACACACAATACTGCAGTACACACAATACTGCAGTACACACAATACTGCAGTACACACAATACTGCAGTAAACACAATACTGCAGTACACACAATACTACAGTACACACAATACTGCAGTACACACAATACTACAGTACACACAATACTACAGTACACACAATACTCTGGTACACACAATACTCTGGTACACAGAACACTACAGTACACACAATACTACAGTACACACAATACTACAGTACACACAATACTGCAGTAAACACAATACTACAGTACACACAATACTACAGTACACACAATACTACAGTACACACAATACTGCAGTAAACACAATACTACAGTACACACAATACTGCAGTACACACAATACTACAGTACACACAATACTACAGTACACACAATACTGCAGTACACACAATACTGCAGTACACAGAATACTGCAGTACACAGAATACTGCAGTACACAGAATACTGCAGTACACACAATACTGCAGTACACAGAATACTACAGTACACAGAATACTGCAGTACACACAATACTGCAGTACACAGAATACTGCAGTATATGGACATGTAGCTGTGCAGTAGTTTTGTTTCTCCTCCTGAGTCCAGACCACAGACGTTTTTTATATAAATCGACGTCACTCATCCGCTCGCTGCCAAACAGGAAGTGAGCACGGGCGCTTCACTTTACATTAAAAAATATAATATATATATATATATATATATATATATATATATAGTTTTACACAAATCAAGACACAATTTATGAAGAAAAGTGGAAAAATGTGTGAAAATGACAGGAAGAAAAGAGTTCAGCACTGCCCCACCCCGATGACAACACACTGGGAGAATTCTGAGCAAACGTTTGGCACAACGTACACAAGAAACACATTTTTCTGATATTTAAACTTGATTTCTCTAAAAGAACGCTGCCACACACAGTAACACACACACAGTAGCACACAGACTCTGCAGCGCAGCGTTTTGTTGTGGTTCAGTTTCTCTTTTGTCTGCAGATTCCACACAGACCAGAGTTTACAAAAGTTTCACAAAAGCTCCGGACACACGACTCCACGGAGACGGAGGCCTGAACACGAGCTCAGCAAAACGAGTCTAACCAAGACTGAAAACCATCTCGAAACTAGATCCTCGTTTGCGCGGGCATGGAGACTAAAAAGTCCTGTTTGGAACAATAAAAACATCTGTAGTTGATTTTTTTTTCTTTCCAGCCCAGAAAACTGTCCAAAATGAAGCCCATTTTGTCAGCAGGACATTCTGAAACTGAAACATGCTTTTGTGACCTCCACCCTGGACTGTTGGATGCACTTTATGTCGGCCAAAATGCAAAGGTCTGAAACTTTTAATGAGGAAACACAAAAGCTTCTCACTTATTTCAGCGTCTCCGTTGGCTCTGTGTGTTTTAGAGTCGAGGACATGTTTGTTTATTTACCTTTAAGTCAGGGGTGGCCATGGTCATTGTATTTCTTTATAAAAAGCAGAGAAAGCACAAAATATTGTTGTTTTGATGCTGCTCAGACCGGGAAGAGTTTGTTATGACTAAGTCACGATACGATATCGTCACCGTCTGAACCTCACGGTACGATATTTATTGCGATATGGTGGAGAGGCTCATGATATTATGATATTCTACAGAATAACAAGACTGACATTATAAAACCAGTCATTTGGTACAACATTTATTGTCATTAGGGATGGAACGATATCCAAATCTCTCTGGAGCAGATTTTCACCATAAACATCTCACTGTACCAGATTTATTACAATATAAAACTGTGAATTAGAGTTGGGCGGTATCCAAATTTTGATACCGTTAAACCGTCTCCACATTTTCCCGGGGTATACGGTATTACCGTTGCTAAGGCTAAAAAAAAAAAAACACTTCGTAGCACTAAGGTGGAGTCCGCTGGCCAAATGGCAGCTTGCACTTATACCGTTTAGAAACAGAAAAGCAAGCATTACATAGGCCTAATGATACTGAAAACATAACAAAACATGTAAAAAATTAGTAACTTTTATTAACAAATGTTTAAAAAGTGCAAATACAGCAGTCAACCGACAGAACGAAATAACAAATTGTCTATGGGCTAAAGCTAGCTAACAAGACATAACCGAAAATGTGCATATGAGAACGCAGCGGAAATGCTCGTTTGTATATTTTTAAAATATATTAACATGAATCAAATAAATTAAAAGTACAACTATACAACATTTCGAACCGTTTTTATACGTCAGAAAAAGCCACTCCTTATTGAAAATAAAATGATTAAGCTATTGAATGTTTTTCGCCAGAAAAACCAGCATGTTCACTTTTTCCGGCTTGAGTAGGGCACGTTGTGGGTTGACAACTTTGCCCGCGGTGCTGAAGACCCGTTCCGATGGAGAGATTGTGGCACAAACGCACAGGTATTTTCGGGCAACCCGCGACATTAAAGGAAAGCGCCCGACTCCATTGGATTTCCACCAAAAAGGGGGTCTTCATCTCCCGGAATAACAGGCTCGCGACAATATCCTCTACATTGCCAACCGGATCTGCCTGGCTCTCCCTTGTCATTTGGCCGAAATCCGAAATGCTGCCAAATTGCAGACGTTGTTTTTCATTGGGACCAACTCAGCGCGGCCTGTCATGTTGTCTTGTCCTTCTCCTTCTCCTTTCGGAGCGGTAATGTCACGTGACTACGCAACATCCAGGAACTTCATCGAATGTCAACAGTTAAGAGCAAAATTACACTATAACATAGTAATATTCGTTTTAAACTGTAATAGTATTAAATTAACAAACACAACCACACATACATAAGTGTTGAAAAAACACTCTTTATTTAAGCATTAAATCAATTATAGTTAATATTATATTAGGGCAAGATTTTTTTTAATGACGGTAATGAATCTGATACCGTGGCTATTTTTAGATACCGCGGGATACCTTATTACCGTATTACCGCCCAACCCTACTGTGAATCTGCAACTTTTTCCTCTAAAAACACCTTCACAAGACTTAATCCAAAGAATGAAGATTTCAAAGTGCTTAGAACAGTTATTTCTTCATGTCGTCTGCACTGAACCAGGACTGAACCAGGACTGAACCAGGACTGAACCAGGACTGAACCAGGACTGAACCAGGACTAGTTCCTCGTCTGAGGAGGTATCGATAATCAAAGTCATGTCCATGCAGACAAGCAGGTGACCAACCAAACGGAAAAGTTACTACTAACCATTGCTCCTTTAAACAGTCAAATTGCAGATATTTCCAAACCGAGACCATAGAATTCAACGTTAGTATTGAAACTAGATCCTCAGCGTCCGTGACCTACGTTTCTATGGATACATCATGTCTCTGCCTGGAATGTTCCGCAGTGTGACATTAAACAGCTCGACTTAACATTTATTTCAAATACAGTTGGTTCAAGAGCTCAAAAGTCCCTCAAAAAATAGATCTGTGGAGAGACGGAGCCGGGTACAGATCAGATCTGTGGAGAGACGGAGCCGGGTACAGATCAGATCTGTGGAGAGACGGAGCCGGGTACAGATCAGATCTGTGGAGAGACGGAGCCGGGTACAGATCAGATCTGTGGAGAGACGGACTCGCCTGCAGCATTCCAGGCAGAGCAGAAAGGAGAAGATCTGAACCGTAAAGAGGCGGAGCCAACGCTGCTAACTGCAGCCTGACAAAAGCTGCAGCGCTCCTTTTTTCTGTCTTCCTCTCTCTTTTTCTGTCTTCCTCTCTTTTTTGTCTTCCTCTCTCTTTTCTGTCTTCCTCTCTCTGTTTTCTGTCTCTCTCTTTTTTCTGTCTTCCTTTCTCTCTGTTTTCTGTCTTTCTCTCTCTGTTTTCTGTCTTCCTCTCTTTTTCTGTCTTTCTCTCTTTTTTCTGTCTTCCTCTCTCTTTTCTGTCTTCCTCTCTGTTTTCTGTCTTCCTCTCTCTTTTCTGTCTTCCTCTCTCTGTTTTCTGTCTCTCTCTTTTTTCTGTCTTCCTCTCTCTTATCTGTCTTCCTCTCTCTCTGTTTTCTGTCTTTCTCTCTCTCTGTTTTCTGTCTTTCTCTCTCTCTGTTTTCTGTCTTCCTCTCTTTTTTGTCTTTCTCTATTTTTTCTGTCCTCCTCTCTCTTTTTTCTGTCTTCCTCTCTCTGTGTTTTCTGTCTTCCTACCTATCTCTCTTTTCTGTCTTCCTCTCTTTTCTGTCTTTCTCTCTTTTTTCTGTCTTCCTCTCTCTCTGTTTTCTGTCTTCCTCTCTCTTTTCTGTCTTCCTCTCTCTTTTCTGTCTTCCTCTCTCTTTTCTGTCTTTCTCTCTTTTTTCTGTCTTCCTCTCTCTTTTCTGTCTTCCTCTCTCTGTTTTCTGTCTTCCTCCCTCTCTCTCTTTTCTGTCTTCCTCTCTCTTTTTCTGTCTTCCACTCTTTTTTGTCTTTCTCTCTTTTTTCTGTCTTCCTCTCTCTCCGTTTTCTGTCTTCCTCTCTTTCCTCTCACTTTATTCTGTCTTTTTTCGGTCTCTCTCTTGTCTGTCTTTTTTTTCTGTCTTTTTTCTACATCTCACTTTATTCTGTCTCTTTTTTCAGTCTCTTTTTCTGTCTTTTATCTACGTCTCACTTTATTCTGTCTCTTTTTTTCTCTCTCTCTTTTTTCTGTCCATCATTGGCTGCAGAAGTGCAAGTCGACCGAGCGCGTCCGTCCTGATAAATCGGCCTCGTTCTGGTTCACAGAGACAAAGAACCAAAACAAGAAATAATCTGGATTATTAAATCTGTGGAATACGAATGACTTTAGAGGTTAAACACGAGGCTCAGAGGCTCAGAGCTGCTCCGGCTGAGGAGGTTTTCAGGGCAGTTTGTCGTGTCGCCGTGTTTAGACGAGACGTTTCAGCGCAAAAGCGACGCACTCGTCAGAAATGTTTAAAAGAAGAAGCGACAATGAATTTCCAGAGTTTTCCTTGAAACACTTCACTTGTTTCAGATTCGGTGATTCAGATTTGCTTCAGACTCGAGTTTGTTTATCTCAAACTGAGCGGCCCCTGAACACTCAGACGCTTCTCTCTCGTCTAGAGTTTGTTTATTTGTGTCTAGGTCTTAAATTTGCTTTTATTTTCCGGCTCTTTCTGACTCCGGCTCTCTCGCGTTGGGATCGTGTGGCTCGTCTCCGGACCTGCTGCTCTGGAATCGTCATTTTGGTCTTAAACGTTTGTACCCGTGAGCGTCAGTGAGCTTCATTTGACTGGACGCTGTGGTGACTCTTTGATACGGTCTTTATGGATGCGGAGGGAGGATGGAGGGAGGAGAGGATGGAGGGAGGAGAGGAGGAGGAGGACGGAGGAGGCGGGGTGATCCTGGCAGGCTCCCCGGGGCCCGAGGGAGACCAGGGTTCACCCACTGAAGAGACTGAGCGGCTTCAGTCAGTTAAGAAATCTGTATTTACACAAACAATTCAGAAGAGGAGAGGAGAGAGGGAGGAGAGAGGGAGGAGGAGAGAGGAGAGGAGAGAGGGAGGAGGAGAGAGGAGGAGAGAGGGAGGAGAGAGGGAGGAGGAGAGAGGAGAGGAGAGAGGAAGGTGGGGGGAGAGAGGGAGGAGAGAGGGAGGAGGAGAGAGGGAGGAGGAGAGAGGGAGGAGAGAGGGAGGAGAGAGGGATCAGAGAGGCAGGAGGAGAGAGGGAGGAGGGAGGAGAGGAGAGGAGAGAGGGAGGAGGAGAGAGGGAGGAGAGAGGGAGGAAAAAGGAGAGGAGAGAGGAGAAGAGAGAGGAGAGAGGGAGGAGAAAGGGAGGAGAGGAGGAGAGAGGGAGGAGAGAGGGAGGAGGAGAGAGGAGAGGAGAGAGGGAGGAGAGAGGAGAGGAGAGAGGGAGGAAAAAGGAGAGGAGAAAGGGAGGAGAGGAGGAGAGGAGAGGAGAGAGGGAGGAAAAAGGAGAGAGGGAGGAGAAGGAGGAGAGGAGGAGAGAGGGAGGAGAGAAGAAAGAGAGGGAGTCTAACACACATGGCAATGGAGAGAGAGACAGAGGAGAAGAAAGAGAGGGTGGAAAGAGAGAGGGAGGGAGAAAGAGAGAGGAGAGGAAAGAGGGAGGGGGGAGGGAGGGAGGGAGGGAGAGAGTGAGAGAGGAGAAAGGAGAGAGAGATGGAGGGACGGAAGAGAAGAAGGGGAGCAGAGAGAGGGAGAATGCACATACAGAGAGAGAGAAAGAAGAAGAGGAAAAGAGGAGAGAGGGGGAGAGAGAAGAAAAGAGAATGCCAACAGAGAGAGGGAAAGGAGGAGAGAGAGAGAGAATACCACAAAAAACAAAGGAGAGGGTGAGGAGAGATGGAGAGATGAGGGCAAAAGAAGGAGAGACCGGGAGAACCAGTTTGAAAACGACAACACGGAAGAAGAGGAGGAGGGGAAGAAAAGGGGAGGAGAGAGGGAGGATAAACAATCGTCTGAAACCAACACAGGAAAGAGAGGAACAGAGGAACAAGGGATGAGAGAGGGACACGGAAATGAGAGAAATAAAAGGTAAAAGGAGACTAAGAAAGACAGAAAAAAAGGAAGATAGAAGGAAAAATAAATGACTTAACCACAGAGAAAAGAAAGACAGAGAGAAGGAGAGGAAAGAGAGAAAGAAAAGAGAGAAAGGGCAGGGTCAGAGAGGAGAAGAGTGTCATCCCTCTCTCCTTAAATAAACTCTGTCGTTTCAAAACATCGGGAGCCAAAAACACAAGAAACAGAACCAGGTCTAAAGCAGGTCTAAACCAGGACTAAAGCAGGTCTAAACCAGGACTAAAGCAGGTCTAAAGCAGGACTAAAGCAGGTCTAAAGCAGGACTAAAGCAGGTCTAAACCAGGACTAAAGCAGGTCTAAAGCCGGACTAAAGCAGGACTAAAGCAGGACTAAAGCAGGACTAAAGCAGGACTAAAGCAGGACTAAAGCAGGACTAAGCCAGGTCTAAAGCCGGACAAAACCAGGTCTAAAGCAGGACTAAAGCAGGACTAAGCCAGGTCTAAAGCCGGACAAAACCAGGTCTAAAGCAGGACTAAACCAGGTCTGAACCAGGACTAAACCAGGACTAAATCAGGACTAAACCAGGTCTGAACCAAGACTAAACCAGGTCTAAAGCAGGACTAAACCAGGTCTGAACCAGGACTAAAAAAGGACTAAAGCAGGTCTGAACCAGGACTAAAAAAGGACTAAAGCAGGTCTGAACCAGGACTAAAAAAGGACTAAAGCAGGTCTAAACCAGGACTAAAGCAGGTCTAAATCAGGACTAAAGGAGGTCTAAACCAGGTCTAAACAAGGACTGAACAAGGACTGAACCAGGACTGAACCAGGACTGAACCAGGACTGAACCAGGACTGAACCAGGACTCAAAGAATGTAGCAGCTCTGGTTTACATTGGGCCTTGACTCATTTAACAGAGGCACATAAAGCCTGACACACTGGTTTAGTCCTGGTTTAGACTTGGTTTAGTCCTGGTTTAGACTTGGTTTAGTCCTGGTTTAGACCTGGTTTAGTCCTGGTTCAGTCTGGGGCACGTGGAGCGGCTGGTGTTACAGGAATGTGTCAGCTTTGCTTTGGCACGACAAGAATCCCAATGAGAGACCAGGGACTAAACCAGAAACTAGACCAGGGACTAGACCAGAGACTAGACCAGGGACTAAACCAGAGACGAGACCAGGGACTAAACCAGAGACTAGACCAGGGACTAGACCAGAGACTAGACCAGGGACTAAACCAGAGACGAGACCAGAGACTAGACCAGGGACTGAACCAGGGACTAAACCAGGGACTAAACCAGGGACTAAACCAGGGACTAAACCAGAGACTAAACCAGAGACTAGACCAGGGACTGAACCAGGGACTAAACCAGGGACTAAACCGGGGACTAGATCAGAGACTAGACCGGGGACTAGACCGGGGACCAGACCGGGGACCAGACCGGGGACCAGACCGAGGACTAGACCGGGGACTAGACCGGGGACCAGACCGGGGACCAGACCGGGGACCAGACCGGGGACTAGACCGAGGACCAGACCGGGGACCAGACCGGGGACTAGACTAGGGACTGAACTAAACTGAACTAAGAACTGAACTAAACCAGGGACTAAACAAGACCAGGACTAAAGACTGAAATCTGAAGAGAGAATAAAATATCAAAATAAATTGTTACAATATAAAATAAATAAAAAATTGGAAGTTGAGGTGGAAGCATTTTGTTTGACACTAAAACAGAAAAATGTGATAAAATCTTTTCCCATTTTATTGCTTTTCTTCAGTTGAGGCTGAAAAGAGCAGAGGTAAACGGAGCTTTGACTAAAGTCATGTGGGTGGAGCAGATTCCTCCGTCACTGAACTCTGTGACAGCTCACGGCCGGGGGTCAGAGGTCACCGAGCATGACTGGAGCATCATGGGAAACGGCAGAGGCATTCACACCCCCCTAACCCCCCACCCACCCCACCCCCGTGACCCCTGACCCCCTCCTCTGAAAATCTTATTCTAGAGACGCAGAAGCAACAAGGGGCTAAGATGATAGAAAACAACTGTAGAGCTGTATTTTTTTAAACCAACTCTACTGGATCTTAAATCGGGTTTATTTAGGCGCCATTTCCTGTTCTTCTGCCTCTTTACGTCATATTTAAAAACAGTACGTCGACTTAATAGCATTTGTGCAGGACATTCTAGCCAGTAAACAAAATAAAAACTACTGCTTAGACTTGGGCAGTTTTCATAAATGTGTGCGCGCCTGGTGATTAATCATATGTGTAAATGCAGCTGATTCACACCTCTGTTCAAAGCTCATTTACATATAAGGGCAGGTCCACAGTACAGACACTAGAGTCACTTTACACTCGGCAGTGTAAGAAAACAGCCTGTTTATGTGTGGGAGCAGCAGATAATCACTAAACAATGAGAAGGAACCAAAACGAGCTTCAGAACCGACACATTGACACACTCCGCCTCACACAGGCTCCTCACATCACAGGTCTGCACCGAGAACTGTCCTTTTAATCCAGACTCAAAACCAAACAAAGAGTATAATCCAGCATGAAGACAGCAGCTAAACTGTGCTGAAGTTGACTTCTTTCTGGTCAGACACAGGAGCGTTTAAGCCTCAGTGCTGCGCTGGTGTGAACAGAAACACGAGTGACTCGGGGTGTGTTCAGGGGCAGGACGGCGTCAGACAAATGTCTCTTCAGATAAATCCTGACGTGGAGCCTCATATCAGAACATTCTCTGTAAACTGAAATAAATGAACATAATATAGGCGAGTTTCAGATGACGTCATTGTTATTAAATGCACCTGTTGCATGATGGGAAATATTGAGGCCAGTGGCAAAAAATATAAACACAGAGTGTGACTTTGTGTCTCTAAGTTTATCAGTCATAAAGGTGAATTCCTGCTGCATTATCGGACGCACAAATAGAAGGAAGAAGGAAAAGGTCTTTTTCCGTATTCCAACTGAAAAGAAGCGCCAACATCAGATTAAACGACTTTCAAACATCTTTGTGAATATTATAAATATTGACGAGCAAACTGTGGAACCCAACAAGAGCGTGTATGTTGGGTCCATTTCTTGACAAGTTTGTGAATTTCTTTAAAATTCATGATTTTATGATTTATGATTTTGTTGTGACTGGCCCAGGAGTTTCCACCAAGTAATTGTGGATATCGCTGAAGTGAATGTTCGCCCACGTAGTCGGCGATTCAGACAGAAATTTGCTTTCGTCCTTTTCAATTTGTCAGAGTTGAAAAGGGTGATTTGGCGCCGTCGATGCTCATGAGCAATTTCTGGTCAAATTGTCTTCAGTGGATAAATCACCAGGATCGGTGGCTTTACGCGTTTTCACGCTACGTTCACCATGTTTCTTGCCGCTGGCCAAAATATTTCCCAGCATGCAACGCAGGCTTTGTCACCAATGAAACTGGCCTATAGAGAGTGTGCGCTTCATAACGAGGGGTAACATGTGGACTATCGGCCCAGAGCGGCAAGATTCAGGCCGATCCCCGATATATCGGTCGGGCTCTACTGTAAACACATCCATGTGGCATTTCTGCATGACGAGAGTTTGTGTTGCTCAAAAGCCCAATAATTCCTCCTGTGAATGAGGCGCCTCTCCACAGATCTGAAGACACCTCTTCTCATTTTCATTGATAAAATGAATAAAAACGAGAAAATCTTCAACACGACGACGATGTTTCTGTGAAAGGTGAAGTGGATCATGTAAAAACAGAGAGAGTCCTGCAGGGACGTCTGCGAAAGGAATCAGAGCGACGTGTTTGTTTGGAACAGACTTTTATGAGAGGAGAACGCAACAAGACGGAAAGAGGAGAGGAGGAGAGGGAGGAAAGAGGAGAGGAGGAGAGGAGAGGGGGAGAGGAGGAGGTGAAGAAAACAGAGGGAAAGAGAAGGAGAGTGGGAGGGAGGGAGGAGGAGAAACATGAAAGGAGGAGAGTTTGTGGGTCAAAGCCAAAGGAAAACAAGTCACTGCTAAAACATTTAAGGACTGCAGACCTGGTTTAGACCTGGTTTAGACCTGGTTTGGACTTGGTTTAGAGCCTGGTTTAGACCTGGTTTAGACCTGGTTTAGACCTGGTTTGGACTTGGTTTAGAGCCTGGTTTAGACCTGGTTTAGCCCCAGTTTAGACCTGGTTTAGCCCCAGTTTAGACCTGGTTTAGCTCCAGTTTAGACCTGGTTTAGCCCCAGTTTAGACCTGGTTTAGCCCCAGTTTAGACCTGGTTTAGCCCCAGTTTAGACCTGGTTTAGCCCCAGTTTAGACCTGGTTTAGCCCCAGTTTAGACCTGGTTTAGCTCCAGTTTAGACCTGGTTTAGCTCCAGTTTAGACCTGGTTTAGCTCCAGTTTAGTCCTGGTTTAGCCCCAGTTTAGACCTGGTTTAGCTCCAGTTTCGAGCCTGGTCTGTGACAGTGCTCTGAAGGGGCAGTGACTTAGCGCGGGGAGCAGGTTTATTCGGCGTTTTCGAAAATAACAAATGTGGACAGAGGAAAAACGCCGCCTCTGAACTCTGAACTTTCGCTTTCGTACAGCGGCGTCACATTTGTAGTCCTTCATTTGTAGTCCTTCATTTGTAGTCCTTCATTTGTAGTCCTTAATGAGCTTGTTAGCATGAGTGCTAGCATGAGCGGGTAGCGTTAGCGTGTAGCGGGGGGGCGGGTGAGGCCTGTTGTCGGGGTGTCAGTGGTCGTCACGGTGACCGGAGACACAAAACCAGAGGGACAAAAGCACCGGTCTGAGGCTTTATCTGTTTAATGAGACCGAGACGCATCACAAAAGGAGGGAGGACAAAAGGAAGAGAGGAGAGGAGGAGGAGGTCTAAAATAATACTGCACTCTCTCTCACTTCTTTTTCTCGTTTCTTCCTCCTTCTCTCCCCTCTTTCTCTCCTGTCTCTTTTCTTCTTTTCTTAAACTCTCTCCCTTGTCTGTTCTCTTCCCTTCCACTTTCTCTCCCTCTCTTTTCCTCTTACCTTTCTCTTTTCTTCCTCTCCCTCTTTTCCTTTCCATCCTTTCTCTCCCTCTCTTCCTCCTCTTTCTCTCCCGCTCTTTCCTTCCTCTTCTCTCTCTCCTGTTGTCTTCGTCCTCATTAAAAAGCCAAACTTGCAGCAGACACAGACCCGAGGGAGGAGAGGAAATACGAGTCCTGGAGAAGCAGCAGGACGGAGAGAGAGAAGAGAGGGAGGAGAGGAGAGAACTGGAAGAGGAGGAGGGGAGGTTAGAGAAAAGAGGAGAGAAAGAGAAAGTGAAGGAACAGCCACACGACAGCGCTCCAACACACTGACACTTTCCATCGTCTTCTTAACATCCCTCTCTTCTCTCTCCATCCCTCTTCTCTCTCATCATCCCTCTCTTTTCTCTTTCGATCCCCGTCTTCTCTCTCTCCATCCCTCTCTTCTCTCTCATCCCACTTTTCTCTCTCATCTCCCTCTTTTCTCTCTTCATCCCTCTCTTCTCTCTCTCCATCCCTCTTCTCTCTCCATCCCACTTTTCTCTCTCATCTCCCTCTTTTCTCTCCTCTCTCTCCATCCCTCTCTTTTCTCTCTCATCCCTCTCTTTTCTCTCTTCATCCCTCTTTTCTCTCCCTCTTTTCTCTCTCTCATCCCTCTCTTCTCTCTCCATCCCTCTCTTTTCTCTCTGATCCCTCTCTTTTCTCTCTCCATTCCTCTTTTTTCTCTCCATCCCCCTCTTTTTTCTCTCTCCATTCCTCTCTCCATCCATCTCTCCCTCCCTCTTTTTGCTCTCTCTTTAGTCCTGGTCCAGTCCTCGGTCCAGTCCTGGGTCCAGTCCTGGGTCCAGTCCTGGGTCCAGTCCTCGGTCCAGTCCCGGGTCCAGTCCTCGGTCCAGTCCTCGGTCCAGTCCTCGGTCCAGTCCTCGGTCCAGTCCTCGGTCCAGTCCTCGGTCCAGTCCCGGGTCCAGTCCTCGGTCCAGTCCCGGGTCCAGTCCTCGGTCCAGTCCCGGGTCCAGTCCTGGGTCCAGTCCTCGGTCCAGTCCTCGGTCCAGTCCCGGGTCCAGTCCCCGGTCCAGTCCCGGGTCCAGTCCCGGGTCCAGTCCCGGGTCCAGTCCTCGGTCCAGTCCCGGGTCCAGTCCTCGGTCCAGTCCTCGGTCCAGTCCTCGGTCCAGTCCTCGGTCCAGTCCCGGGTCCAGTCCTCGGTCCAATCCCGGGTCCAGTCCCTGGTCTAGAATAGTCCTGTTTGAGTCTAGATCTGAGCCTCTTGTTTTCTGGTTGAAGAAAGAAGGGGAGTGGTTCAGGAGCAGCTGTCAGAAAAGAAAGAGAGAGAGGAGGAGAGGGGGAGAAGGAGGGAGAGAGAGGAACGAGAGAAGAGGGGGAGGGGGGCTTAAAAGAGTGAGATAAAAATAAACCGCGAGAAGGAAGAGAATTAATTATACATATCAGACAGAGGAGGAAAAAGAGCGCAACAAGGAGAGAAAGAAGAGGAGGGAGGGAGGGAAAGATAAAGAGAGAAGAGAAGAGAAGAGAGGGGGAAGGAGCAAAAGAGCAAAAGATAAAGAGAAGGGAATGGGAGAAGGGAGAAAGAAAGAGGAGAGGGGAAGGAAGAGAAGAAAAAATAGAGGGGAGGGTGAGAGAGTGAAGGCAGAAGAGGGAGAGAGAGAAAAGAGAGGGAAAGAGCAAAAGAGGAAAAGATAAAGAGCGAAGGAGAGGTGAGAGAGGAGAGGGGGCAGAAGAAAAGGAAAAAAGGAGAGGGAAAGAGAGAGAGAGTAAAAGAAAAAGACTGAGATGAAGAGAAAGAGAGTGAGAGGGCGAAAGAGGGGCAGAAGAGAAAGGGAAAGAGGGGGAAGGAGAAAAAGATAAAGAGAAGGCAAGGGAGAGAGAGTGAAGAGAGGGAAGGAACAAAAGAGAAAAAATAGAGGAGAGAGCGAGAGGCGAGAGAAAAGGAGCAAAAAAGAAAGGAGAAAGAGAATGAGAGAAAGAAGCAAGGGGGAAGGAGCAAAAGAGAGAGAAGGAGAAGGAGGGAGAGAGGGGCAAGAAAAGGGAGAAAGAGAGAGAAGAAAGACAGAGAGAGAAAGAGAAAGAGGTGTTTCTTCCGCAGGTTTTTGAGGTGCTGAATGAATGTTCACATTTTAAACTCCACCTGCAGGAGGCGCTCAGACTCAGACAAACTCAAATCAACTTCTTTAAACGATAAAAAATAAAAACAAGAGCCACAAAAACTTCAGACTTCAGCAACAACTACACTACCCACAATGCAACAGGGCACAGGGACAGGAAGAGGGGCTGTGGGGATTCTTCGAAAACCACCTGAGACTGAACAAATGTAAAGTGGAGCTGTTTAATGTCACACTGCGGAACATTCCAGGCAGAGCAGCGACGTATCCATAGAAACGAGCAGGTGACGGAGCCCCAGCCAGAAAAGTGACGCAGTGGAG
>CM068346.1:9007238-9009738 GCA_034769755.1 Odontamblyopus lacepedii | reverse complement strand
ACTAAGCTTCTCATGAGTTTTAAACCAAACCGGGAACACGTTTTTTTTTAATCGCTGCATCGACAGTAGAAAATTCCCAAAGGATTTTCCAGGATTCACAGATTTGCTGTATTTTTTTGCCGTAAACACACATGAAAAGTGCACCTTACCGGACGGGCTCTGGCATCTGTGGTTTCACACTTTTTCCATCAGAACTACGCCGTGTTTGAACACAATTATCAAAAAACAGGAGCCCAGACTAAGTGTAATTAACCCAAATATCACGACTGGACCTTTCTCACCATCCACGTCACGCAAAAATGCACTTCTCGGGTGGGAAATGTGAGCTTTTGTTTGGATACTGCACTTCTGTCCCACCAAAAACCATCCGCAGACAGGTCGCCGTGGTAAAAATACACACGTTACACCTTTAAAATGCTTCAAAATCTTAAATGAGAAAGTTAAAGGGCCAATATTCCGCTCACTTGGAAACTACAGCGGAAAATACGGAAATAAACCTGGAAATCACAATGGAGACAGGTGAATGGTCAGATCTGTGGAGAAGCGAGCCTGCACATGGGGAGAATTCATGTTTTTTTAAGGTATTTTTGAGCGATAAAACACCTGTAACTGAAGAAATGCGAGGGAGATAAGTTTAAAGCCCTACTGCGGAACATTTTCCTGTATTATTCGTTTACTTTTGGCTGTTTTACTGTGTTCTGTAAAACGTCCTGAAAAGAGCTACATAATTAAATTAAATGTATTATTATTATTAAAAGCTGCGCGGTGTAACTTTTAGATTCGGGGTCTGTCACCTGCTTGTTTCTATGGTTACTGCTCTGCTTGGAATGTTCCGCAGTGGCCGTTTTCTGCAGGACAGAACGGTGCTGGTGCCGGTTCCTACAGAATCCAGGATGAATCACGGACAGAGGCTGTGGATTTACGAAATATGAAATAACATTCACGGATCGCATCATGGACACGGCGAGCATTTGGACTCATACAAACCTGTAACCGACGAATGGTACGGAATATTCTGTAGACTTAGAACTTTTCTTGTCACGTGAAGATTGAGCTGGAGACATGTTAAACCTCGTCCATCTGCAGGTCCGGATGTTCGTCCACGTGATGTTTGTTTGTTTTAGTGCGTGTGAAAAACCAAGTTCTACCTGGTTCCCGTCTGAAACCAACTTCTCGGTTCCTGAACGCTCTGAGTTTCGGTGCGGACACGGCAGTCGGTTGGAGATTCGGTGTGGGAACCGGCACCGGCAACGGTTCTGTCGGCCTGAAAACGCTCACAAAGTGACTTTAAACAGCTCAGTGTTTATTCAGTCACAGGTGGGTTTAGAGCTCAAAAATACATAGAAAAACTGTGAGCGGGGTCGCCTCTCCAGAGATCTGACCTGTTACTCTGTCTTGGCCTGGTCTCCATGAAGATAGAAAGGTTTAATACCATACTGCGGAACATTATACAACTATACAAACCAATATAATAATAATAAAAAAGGAATAATAATAATACATCAAAGGGAGAAAAGCATTTGATGGAGCCTCCACCAGAAAAGTTCCACAGTGCACCTTTAACATGCCACATCGCCATGGAGACAAGCATGCAGCAGAAGTTCCACAGTGCACCTTTAACATGCCACATCGCCATGGAGACAAGCATGCAGCAGAAGTTCCACAGTGCACCTTTAACGCGTACTGATTTCCCGGTGATAATTCCTCTCCAAACCCACACGCTCCACAGCGGCGCGTCAAAACCGCGAGGTCTGATCCGGTTAAGTGTGATTTTCTGAATAACGAGACGCTAATTGAACAGCTCGTGTTGAGTCTCACTCCACACACCCACGGGCGCACCTCTCCGCGCCCCCATCGCGGCTAAAAATGTGCAAAAATCAATTCTAGAGCGGCTCCAAACGCGTCCGCTTCGTTCGCAGATTAGCGGGTTTTTTCACACGGCGCTGTTTCTAATTATTCCGCGGCTAATGGGCGGATTAATGGATTGATTTTAGGCACTGAAATGAAGCCTCTGGGGAGAATCTGCCCCTCAGGTCTGTTTAAGCCCGACTCGGAATTCCTGTCAGTGAAACAGGCTTGAATTACGCGCAGTTTAAGCGGTGCCACGGCCTCTCCAAACGTGCACTCATCCACCCAGCTTTCGGTGTCGCGTCGCCGCGTACCTCCGAGGCGCACACACGCCAACTGGGGCCAGAACGTGCCCCAGAAGTGTGCCTGTCAGAGCGGGTGCACGTCCTACCCGCTCCACCGGTGAGTAAAAATGCGTTCAAACTCCCATTGTGCACAGTTGGGAAGAGGCTCGCTGCTCGCTGCTTGTCGCAGTCGCTCGGTCCGTGCTCGGGAAGCCAAACGAGCCACGCTGCGGCGCCGGGGAGCGGGGCCGAGTAACGAGCGTGTCCCCGGGGTGCGATCGCTTTGCCCGGGGAGAGCCAGGTGGATCTCCCGCGGTGATTACGCGACACATTACGAAACGCGAACGGAGGAGGAATTCTCTGCGGCG
>CM068346.1:8934738-9002238 GCA_034769755.1 Odontamblyopus lacepedii | reverse complement strand
CTAAGATTCCTCCTCACGACGTGGAGGAGCAGCGGCTCTACTCTGAGCTCCTCCCATGTGACCGAGCTTCTCACCCTGTCTCTAAAAGAGCGCACGGCCACTCTGTGGAGGAAACTCATTTGTGCCTCTTGTATCGGCGATCTTGTTCTTTCGGTCATTCCCCAGAGCTCATGAACATAGGTGAGGGGAGGAACGTAGACTGAGGTAAATCCAGAGCTTTACCTTTGGGCTCAGCTCCTCTTCACCACAACGGTCCGATACAGCGACCACATCACTGCCGACGCTGCACCGATCCACCTGTCAACCTCACGCTCCATCCTCCCCTCACTGTGAACAAGATCCCGAGATACTGGAACTCCTCCACCTGAGGCAGAGACTCTCCACCTGCAGAGGGCGCCACCTTTTTCCCCTGGAGAACCATGGCCAGCTGATCCTCATCCCAGCCGCTTCACACTCGGCTGCAAACAGCCCCATTGCTGCAGGTCCTGGTTCAATGAAGCCAACAAACCCTCGAGCACTGATGGAGACACAAAATCCATCATCAACCTCCAGCCACGTGCACTGATGGACCCTTGTGCTGAAATATGGAGTTTGTTCTGGACAAATTGTGACTCGCACAGAAGTCCATTAACAGAACACCGCTCAGGTTCAGATCAGGGAGGTTCTCTCCAAGTGTCACTCCTTTCACTTTGGATTTTTTCAGACCATTTAAAAACTTATTTGGCATTGTTTTCTAATTTGTGCCTTGCGTCATGTGGTTGGTGACTGCTGAGCATTCCGCCATAGACAAACATGTAGAACCCAGGGTGTCATTTTAAACAGTTTGCAGTGGTCCAGAGTTATTCCTCACTTACCTTATGCATTCAGAGTGTCTTAATTATTTCACTACTTCACCGTGACTGTGAAACTAACAGTTTCATTTTGAGTTCATTCCCAGTTTGTCCACTTCAGATTTGGAGCTGTTTCGGGGGCACTTGTAAAGGCCGACTGGCTTTTTCGTTTGTTTGTCCCTTTTCGTCACTTTTCCCCAAACACTGAAGTTTGTGTACGAGAGAAACTTTACAGGAACCGACTGTTGACAGAGTTTGATATTTGTAGTGGTCGTCTCTACCCGATTCAGGGTTCCTGCTCTTTTTCACCGACAAAATATCTAAACTTTCCAGGTCTTTTTCATGACCTAAAGCAGAGGTGTCAAACATGTGGCCCTGGGGCTGGATCCGGCCCTCCAAGACCTTTAATCTGGCCCTTAGCTGAGTATCTATTATTTCTATTATTGTAATATTTAAATTTTTCTGCGTTGCTTAGCATAGCAGCATCTCCAGCACTTCTGTGCGTGGCGCCTCCCACCAGAGCAGCACAAATGAAGACTCGCCTCTTTCCAAACGCTCTTAAAGGACGATCGCTTTGACTGTAGACGTGACACCCTCATCAGCAAAATGTCAAAAATGAGAAAAATGGAGCTGAGTGCAGGATTTTCCAAGAAAAATGGAGTAATTCCTATTCCTATTTGACGGAGGTGAACGGGAAACCTGTGTGCTCGGTGTGTTTGCAACAAGTGGTGATGCTCAAGGAATATAATCTAAAACGCCACTGAGACACAGCGAAAAAATTTCAACAGAGAATTGATAAGACAGAAGATAAACAAATTATTGCTGGAACTGAAGAAACGGGCGTCTGTTTTTACCCGGAGCCAAGAGGTTAGTGATGCTGCTGTGAAAGCAAAGCTACCTGACCTAGCATAATATTATAATATTTTGTAAAATAAAATCAAATAAAAAGATTTCTGTAAAAGATTTGCGTTTTGCGTGGAGGGGATGGGACTGAGCAGTGCATAGTTTTGTGCATTTCTACAACTGTTCGAGAATTCATCAAACTTAAGCTATTTAGTGCAATAAACTGTTAACGTATGAAGAGAAAACAAAGACAAACAAAAACAACAACAAACAACAACATTAAAGGTGAGAATGTGGAAAACAGAAAAGGTTCATTCCCAAAGATTTGCAGTGGTCCAAAGAAGTATGGAACTTTCTGCTCTTTTATGAAAGCTGAATCTTTTGGACCCGTTCATTTCAAAGTGACATTCAAAATACTTAATTCTTTATATCTCATATTCTTCATATTTATTTATTACAGAGGCCAAAGAAAGAACTAATTTTGTCTATAAACTAAACACAGAGAAAAATGTTTGTTTAAAATGGTTCAGAGCGAGAGTGGGAGTGACTTTACCCTACAATAGTTACATCAGTATAAAAATGCATACATATTAGGAAGAAAAAAGTTAGCTCGGGTTCCAACCGTTCAAGTTAAGGAACCATTCAAAAGAGCTGATTCGTTCACAAATATTACATCACTAGTCCAAAGTTCTTCCTCACTTACCTTTCAGAGCATTCAGAGCATCCTAATTATTCACCATGATGGGTTTATAAGAGCCTAGAGCAGACTTTTACCACCACTGTAAAGCTAACAATGCACTTCCTGATTGTAGAGCGTCTGAAAGATCTGCTCCTCCTGGTGACGAGGTGAAGAGGAGAATCGGAGGGAGAGAGATGTGGTGGATGTTATATATAAGTGGTAGGATGGTGTGATGAGTTTTGAACCAGTAGAAGTTTATGGAGGTGTTTTTGCGGCAGACAAAATAGAAGCGAATTTATCAGATGGAAAATCTCAGTGTTATTGCGATGTCTTGGGTTTGAGGCGATACCGATTACTGCGTCAGCCAATATTGCGATATCGATATTTTTACGATATATTGTGCAGCCCTAGTAGACGTGTTTGTGGGAGATGTGACCGAGGGGGAGGAGTTAGAGCAGGAACAGCAGAGGACCGAGGACAGAACCTTGAGGAACACCGGTGCTGACGGAGACCGGATGGGAGCTCAAAGATTTGAGGTGAATAAACTGAATTTGGAACCCCTATGAACTAACATCAAGGACCATGACGTCCACCCTCCTGTGGGCTCACCACCTGCAGAGGGGTTCATAAGGGGGGTTAGGTGCTATGAGGATTGGGCAGCAAACTGACCCCGCGACCCAGCCGGATTAAGCGGGAGAAGATGGATGGATGGATGGAAACTGAATTTGGTCGGAACAATAGAATTGAAACCAGGAGAGGGCTACTGACATCACGCTAGGCTGGTGGGGGGTTTCTACGTGTATGTTTATGGCAGAATGTTCAGCAGTTACCATGGTGATACAAGGTTAATGCTAGAATGAGGAGGAACAAGAGGAATGGTCTACTGTGATTGCTCATTCAAAATTATATAGGATTTTTTTTTTTAAGTTTAGGATTCAGGTTATGGTTAAAATTTAGTTTAAGGTTAGGGTTTGGTTAAGGTTTGGAACAGGATTAAGTTAAGGGAGGAACTGGGTAAAGTTACACTGCAAAAAGCAACATCTAGGTAAGTTAAAATGACTGAAATTAAGCACATGTGAGTAGAATCTCTCAGTCATCCAGGTAGAATCAATGGCAAAGGAGAAAATCAATTAGTAAAATGAATAAACGTTTATTTTGTCAAAAATATTTCTCCATTTCTGTTCAACGAAGGATTGTCTTTCCTCACAGAAATGTCTATTTTTGTTAGAAAAGACAATCCTTCCTTGAACCAAAATGGAGGCCTTAGACATCATCTGTCTCCCATCTACAACTCCATCCTAAATCCTAAATCCTAAAACCTCAAACAAAGAGAACAGTAGAGGTAGCCAGGTCTGGGCTATGCTAAAATGTCCCCTCACTCAGTACAGATGAACAGGTCTAGCTAACAAACAGAAACTGTAAACAAGTAGGGTGATAGTTTCAGAGTAATTTCACAGTAGTTAGCTCCTCTCTTCAGGCAGATTTAAGACAGTGTCCTCAGCATCTGACCAAAACTGAAGAAGCAGCTTGGATGAGCTGCGAAACATTTTTGACCAGTTGACAAACTGAATTTCTCCTTTGCCATAAATTAAGAACATTTTACTTTGTTTTGAATAGATTCTATGTATAAGTAAAATGATCTATCAATGGAATACATGTGCTTTTCTTAATTCGAGCAACATGAGATTTTGTGTCTTATTTTAAGTGCAAAGAGTTGTTTTTCTGATCTTAAGTGTAGCAAGATGAATTTTCATATTTCAAGGACAAATCGTCTTGTTCCATTGGTAGATCATGATAAAACTAATTCAAGTGATCTTGTGGCTAGATTTTAGTTTTTGCAGTGTTATGGTCAGATTGTGTTAAGGTTCAGATTAAAGTCTAACTTGAGTAAAGGCCACCATACACTGCAGGAGAATTTGCCTGATTTAGCCTCTACTTCCTGTGGACTTTATCTCCAGCCTTCTGTGCATCAAAAATCATGTAACTCAAGTATTTCACCACATTTCACAAATAATAATAACACAGTTTGACTTGTGTCTAAAATGGAAGTGCAGAGCTCTGATCTTTGAACACTTCAGAGTCTCAGAGCGAGTACTTTTACTGTAGACAGGAAACAGCTGACGCCATCGCGCTCACAGCTTTATATCCTATGGTCCACACACAGATCCCGCTGCAGACTGGGAGAGCGCAGATTTAAAGTCTCATCAGATTCTCCTCATGTCTGCAGTGTGCGCTTTTTGTCACACATTTAAAAATCGTTTAAGATAGAAAAATCCTGTAGCGTGTGTCAGCCTTAACAGAGTCTCAGACAGAACAGTGCCTACATTTAGCACCACACCCCCAGAGAATATGGACGACACGAGCTGCACAGTACCAACAGAAGAGAGTGTGCTCAGGAGGATGTGATGAGAGATGGTGTTGAAGGCCACACTTGGATGGAGCAGGAGGAGGATGGATCACGACCCAGAGTGAGCAGAGAGGAGAAGGGCGTTTGTGACTTGGAGAAGGGCAGTTTCAGCTCTGTGGAGGGGACACAAGCCAAACAGCTCACTGGAGGAGAGACGAGAGTGGAGCTGAGCACAAACTGTTCTGACAAGGGTTTGGAGATGAATGGAAGGTTAGAGATGGGAGGAAATCATGGATCATGTCAGTAGGATGTATTTTGGAGCAATTTGGAGGTGATGAGGAAGACCTTGTGTTGGATGTGATGTTTTTGTGTTCATGTTTTCTAAGTCTAATAAACATTTAAATTATATATTAAAAACATAAAGGTTTTCACTTGATCTGTCTCTCTTAAATCAGATTCAATTTCTGGCTCCGTCCAAATATTTGACTCTTTTATTTTAGTAAATGTATTCTATAACTGATGATTGTTCTCAAAAAATAAAAATATTTTAAAAAATGTATTTGAAAAGTGTGAGTTTGTGCTGTAAATCAGACTTATGTGTTTAAAGGTTTGTAAGGAACAGAGGACAAGTATTTTGTTGACTTGATATGAATGTCTCCACCTTCAGAGTGAGGAGCGAGGAGGTAGGAAGCAGGAGGGAGGAGGTAGGAAGCAGGAGGGAGGAGGTAGGAAGCAGGAGGGAGGAGGTAGGTAGCAGGACGGAGGAAGCAGGAGCGAGGCTCTTGTCAAAGTCAAATCTGCATCAGGACTCTGCACTTCTCGGTGAGTCTCTCTCTCTCTATTCTGATTTTAACACAAAAAACAAAAAAGAATCAGATCTGAACCAGTTCTAAACCCAGACTAAGTGTAGCTGTATAAAAAAGTTACAGTCACAGTTACAGAATGAATGAAGTCTTTTGGAGGAGAAAACCTGGATGTTAAAACTCCAACTGATCTAATTTGAAATCTTGTTTCTAAGTTGAGTAATTTGTGTTGATTTTTTTCTCTTAAAACTACATGCGTTTAGGTGGACAGACTCATCTAAAACTTAAATATAATATATCTATAGTAAAGATATGGAAACATGACAACAAAGATAAAAGAGATTTTGTATTTTTTATCTTTTTTTATCTGTCCATGAGTTTTTAATGTTTATTGCAATGAATAAAATTCACTTTGGACTTTGGCCTGTGTTTTTATGGAGCCTTTTTTATATCACACACTGATCTGAGGAGCACCTTTGAACCAGTTATTCATTAATGCCGAATGGAGAGGACAGAGCTGGTACTTTTCAGAATGTCTTCAATAGACAGACGTGTTTATTGTCTTACAGTGGGGTAGCCATGACTCATTCTGTCCTTGGGCAAGACACTTCACCTACATTGCCATTTATGAATGTGGTGTGTGTGTTGGTGGAAGTAGGAGGGGCTGATGGTGCAGATTGGCAGTCTGTCCCAGGACAGACTGAAAGAGCAAACTTACTTTGAAGTTTTTGACCTGATCATTCAATATTTCAAATGGCCATTTGAAATACTGAGTGATCAGCAATACGAGTGCCAACAAAAACTGTATATTGACATGACTCAGACTGAATCCATTTAAGGGCAGTAGTAGAGTCTGTCCACAAAGTGTCACTGATGGGGAGAGTAAGCTCACTCATGAGGAGTTTGGTTAGCTGTGCCCCCTGTCACAGGGGCACATAGCTCCACATGGGGGCACATAGCTCCACATGGGGGCACATAGCTCCACATGGGGGCACATAGCTCCACATGGGGGCACAGAGCTCCACATGGGGGCACATAGCTCCACATGGGGTACCGACAGTTGTTTCCTTGGTGCTGCTCGGGACCTAGCCATGGCAAAGGCAGTGTGCACTTCATGTCTGGCTGACTCACATCTCAGATATGCCAATGCTCCATAAGCACGCTCTGATGCGTCACAGAATACATGCAGCTGCACTGTTACATCTTGTGTCTCTGTAGCACCTGAGCATGCAGATACCTGGGAGAAACTGTAGCTCACTCACCCACTCCTGCCATAGTTGAAGCAACTCACCCTGAATTGGCTCGTCCCAGTGTCTCTCCTTCTTCCACAGCAGCTGCACGATGAGCTTGGCCTGTGTGGTGAAGGGGATGATGAAACCCAGTGGGTCGTATTGTGAGCCGAGGATGCTGAAGATATTCCTCACTGTCGGATCATGAGAAGGAACTGGACAACATCTTTAGCTGATGTGGTCAAATGAGCAGTGCCAGGCCAGTCTCAAGGTGGGCTCCTGTGGGTCTGGTTTGTGAGCAGTTAGCCACAGCTCGGTGATCTTGCCTCTGCTAGAAGATGGGCTATGGCCTCTGGATAGTTACTTGCCCACTGTCTGATCTCAAAGCTGCCTGTAGCTAGCAGTTCTCTAATGTTGTCTACCAGTGGCCGTGTTGGTGCTGGAGAGGGCAAGGACTGCAGGCAGTTATCAACATAGAATGAGTGCAGAACACAGTTCAGTACCTGCCCGTTACCCTCCTTGTGGTCCTGCACATGGTGCTGGAGAGCATATGTAGCGCAGCAGGGGCTACATGTGGTCCCAAACAGCAGCACACACCATTTATAAATGTCTGGGGTGCGCTCCCTCTCCATGTCTCTCCAGATAAATCTCAAGAGCGGTGTGTCCTGATCCAGGAGTCGCACCTGGTGAAACATCCCATGTATATCCCCACTCACTGCAGTGGGGTACTCCCTAAATCTCAGAAGTACACCAGTTAAAGAGGGACTGAGTGTTGGGCCTGGTAACAGCTGGTCATTCAGACAGTCCTGCTTGCAGTGAAATGAACAGTTAAAAACTACCCTGTGTTTATTGTTATGATGCACAATATGATGGGGAATAAACAACCAGGACTCATCTGTGCTGTTTGCTTCCGCAGGAGTGAGCTTCCTGTTATAACCGGCTTGTTCCAGCTTGTGTACGTCTGCATTGTATACAGCAGCTAAATCAGGGTCTTGAGCCGGGCGCATTTCAGTGGACTGCAGGAGAGCAATAATAGACTCAGGGCCAGCGTGTAGTTTGGATGTGAACTTATGGCAGAACAGAGGAGTTGCATAGTGGGCTATTCCATCTACTTGTACACGCTCAGTCTTGTTCTGCAGGAACTTCAGTGCCTCTTTGTCCTGCTTGGACCGAGTGACCTCCTTCTCTGGCCTAAAGGGAAGCACATCCAACTGCCATAGCTTTTTCCACATTGTGCCTTAACACTTGATATGGAGTTGGGAGCAGAGATGTGTGCAGACATGAGGTCTAAGTCAGGTTGGTGCAAAAAGATGGCAGGACCCTGTATAGCCCAGCCAAGTTTTGTGTTTGCGGTGACAGGAGTGCCCAGAGGACCAGCTCTGACAGGTGGCAGTGGAATAATAAGATGTGCATTGTGTGAGCCTATAAGGAGCATTGGCTGCACATCTTTGAATGCTTTAAAGGGGACATCACTCAGGTGTGGATATTTCTGGTGCAGAGTGTCCATGGGGCAGGATTTGTTTATCCAGATTCAGCTCTTTAGCAGTAAAGGCTTTGCTGGTGTGATGTTTGTGGTTTGGGGGCATCTGGGCGCACTTATGTCAAAGGTTACAAATGCTCCCTGTAACTCTGAACCTTCTTGTCTGATAGTCCTTAGTTTGAGGTATTCTACAATCTTGTCCAACTGCAGGTAATGAACTGCTGTGGACAGAACAATAGTTCTTTCTGATCCATCATCAAGAATGGCATGTGTTGATAGAGACCTCCCCTCACTGTGGCATCTAACTGGGACTACCTTGGGCATGACTCTGAGTGTGTAGCCTGGTCTAGATGCGCCATGCTGGATGCTGTAGTCACAGTCAGAACACTCCTGTTGGTGCTGGAGGAGGCCTCATGGAGGATCTGCAGGTGTTGCTCTAGCACAGGGCTTCTTTAGAGTTCAGTTGTCAGGCTGGTGTCCCCTACCGCATCTTTTATTCTCATTTATCCAGCTAATGATCTGAGGGGTAGTCAGCTTGGTGAAGTCAGGGCAGGAACTCAAATAATGTTCTATACTGCTGCAGAAGGGGCAATATAGCTTGAATTTCTCCCTTTTCTTACCTTTAAGTACATCTTTCTTCTCTGTAGGAGCGGAGGCATTAATGACAGCAGGTGCAGGAGCTTTGTCACTGCCATTGTAGATAGAAGAGGGGGACCTTTGCTGCTTAGATGGTTTCTCTCTGTGGTCTGAGCGAGGTTTATCGGCAGTGTAGCTGTCAGTGGCTCGTCTTGAGATCTGAATAGCCTGTGATTTCCTCTCTAACCATGTGGCAAAGTTAGAGAGTGTGTAGGTGTCAGCTGAGTCACTCTGCAGGACGCCCCTTGACAGGCAAAATTCAGCAAAACTGTCCTGATATGAAGCAGGGAGTTTACTCAGTAGCCTGTCCACATGAGAGCCACACTCCATTTCACTCTTTGCAGCTCCCTCGAGTGAGTTTAACAGTCCAGGCTACTGACTGATAGAGCAAAGTCCTCAAACCCCTGTGCATCTCCTGCTCTCACTGCAGGTGCTCTCAGAATGCCTTTAATCTCCCTTTGGACTAGTTGCTGTGGCTGGCCATAGCACTGCTGTAGAGCCTGCACTGCTTTGGTGTATGGCATGGGGTCATGAACATACCTCTTTGTAATTTGAAATGGGAACTGGGAACTTAAGGTGATCCAGCAGTACTCCATCCAGTCCCTTTTTCAATAACAGAAAGTCACTCATTCCCTGTGGTGAAAGTGACTAATTTAGGCTTAGGAATACTATAGGAGGAGGATAAAACCATTTCCATCAGGTTAGGTCTTTGAGCTGCTGGCAGGAAGGAAGAGATGATGTGCCTTGGGGAACAGCAGGCTATGAGCTGACAGGAAACTGCAGGAAGGGAACAGGATTCTAGTGCATGTACTGTGAGCTCACAGTGGGAGGCAGCACCTGTGTAGAGTGGAGCTGACTCACAGGGGTCCAGGGTAATGAACCTGGAGCTGGCAAAGAGAAAGATGCTGAAAGCTGAATCTGCATTGGTCTCAGGACACTGTACTGTCCGGCACTGGGATGTGTAGACCAGGCAGGATAGAAGGGGGGCCAGGTTAAGCCTCTTTGGCATGGTTAGTCTGCGGCTAGGGCTACAGGCCAGGGCACCACTGGTGCTGGTCTAGCTGTAGACTGCATGGAAGAGAGAATTTAAACAGGCTTTTAAGCTGTAGCTCCCACTCCGCTGGACGCAGGTGCAATGAACTGAGGAGTGGGAGGAATAGCAGTGGGCAGAACTGTGGGAGTTCAAGAACAGGTGAAAATGAAGGAAGAGGGGGAATGTTCTCAAGACTGCCCATAGCAGATTCTCTGACAGGAGGTCATCATCAGCAGTGACTAGAAGCAAACTGACGCTCCATACTGGTGAGAACAGTGGCAGTTGTGATTCTGCTCTGCCAAGATTTAGAGATGCTCCCAGAGTGCTCTGTAACTCCCTCACTTGATCTTGCACTTGTTGGGTATGCCATATTACTGCTCAAAATGTTCATATCAGCCTCTGATAATACTGGATCAGGCAGATGGACAAGATGGGTCAGAACAAAGTCCTCCAGATGTCCCGGGAGCCGATGGAGCCTCCTTGGATGGACAACTTGCTCGTCTTCTTCATACTGCTCATCTTCTTCATACTGCCTTGATGTCTCCATTAGGAAAAGCTGTCATCTCTGATCTGGCTTGAAGGACCACTTGTTGGGAACATGTACGTGTATGATACTGAGGGGTTGGAGCTAGATTTTCCTATCCTCGGTCAGAAGGCACAGGAGACTTGATGGTTTAATAATGAACTTTAATCCGATCCAAACAGTTGAACAGTAGAGAATACATGTGTTTGTGTGGTTGTGTCTGTGTGTGGGATACAGGTAAATACACAGGAAATAACATGACTATAACAAGGCTGATAAAGTGACTGAATAGTGTCCTCTTTTGGTCAGGAAAATGTACTGCAAGGTTGAGTTTACAGTTGGTGATGTAATGAATATTAAGTAGGCGGGCATTTTTGATCTTGGACAAAGAAGAAGTTTAAGACTAATTAGGTGAACTTTCGACACTGAAATACGATAAAAGGGTGGCAAACATATAAATAATGGTTTGTACAGTTATAACTGACATAAAGGTAAACAAGAGGTATAAAATACACACAGGATTATATTATTCGTAAACACGTGCCAATCGGATGCCTCGTGGCTGCACTAACTGAACTCAAAATAGTGGCTACATTCGGATGCCTGAACAAGTACACATAATAGTAGTAATAATACATCTAATAATGGTAATAATATACATGGAACATGGAACAGTCCAAATGATTACCACAGGGTGTTTTATACATATTACTATATGTTGATTCTATGTCATATGGCATATGACTGATGTTTCAATGTGTTGTCTGATGTTTGACACAAGATGGCATCAGTGTAAAGCCAAATGTTGAGCCCACCCCCACGGGGCATGGCCAAACATTGAGCTCCGCCCCACATTTTGCCCAACCCAGCTTAGCTTCTGAGATCTGATGGGATCAGCATTTGACAAGCTGGTATGCCCAACAGTTTTAGAGGCCTATTAAGCCATAGCTCAACAATATAAGCCAATGTAACTTATATTTATTTTTTCATGGGTTATTTTCCTGACAGTCTCTATGTCCCCTGTCCTCTGTGCTGATAGAGCCCTGTTCCTGTCACCTCTGACAGACAGAGGGTCAGGATCATCCAACCACTCCACAGTAGCTTAGTGCCTCTGCTCAATTTCATTTCTCTCGAGCAACTAGGTCAGGAACCGCAATACACTCTGCGGTTTGCAAGAACAACGGAAGTTGTAGTTGCCGCACTGGCCAATCAGCTAGGCAGTGTGTTGAACAGCACCAACCCGAGCTGCAATAGCAGACTGCATTCACCATATGCACATGACCAAATAGCGGCGATTGGTTAAATAAAAAAAGTACCCACCAACTGTTGAGTGAATGAATCCTAATACTGTGGGGTCAGACGGTTTCTACAAAGTGAAACCACTTTGTCCCCTTGCTGTGAGAGCAGACGCAATATCATTTATATAATAGGATTTTATTGAAGATCCATGATTATATCTCATCAGATGACCCAAGACTGTCACCAAAACTATGAGAAGTGTCCCACTCAAAGCTGTGAATTGATAGAA
This sequence comes from Odontamblyopus lacepedii, assembly GCA_034769755.1. Classification (NCBI taxonomy): domain Eukaryota; kingdom Metazoa; phylum Chordata; class Actinopteri; order Gobiiformes; family Gobiidae; genus Odontamblyopus; species Odontamblyopus lacepedii. Next base: position 8,990,307 of record CM068346.1, on the reverse strand, counting down.
CTGAAGAAAATCCCAGACATTTTTGGATAATTTATAAATTCCTCCCAGACATTTTTTTGGGTCCCAAAAGGAGGACACATCCAGGAAAAAGAGGATGTCTGGTCAGCTTACGTTATTCCAACACCGACATTTTGGCATTCTATAAGACCAGTTACAGCACTTAATATTGTATTTTGCACAGCACTAGCACTTTGGGTTACACAGCATCAGGCATGGGTTAAGGTATGGAAATGGTTTCTTGATGAGATGTTATAGTTGGTCATTTTGTATCAGTGTTATCCCTGTTCATTCTTGCTTGCTTTAGTTGGGAGACTGATTGATTTATATCCAATTAATTTATATCAAAATTTAAGAAATTATGGTAATGTGTGTCATAAATGGGGGAAACTTTGACACTGTTAACTGTTTATTTACAATAAATGCACACAAAATATCTTCAGTTTCTTTTTACAGAGATTCATTGATGGCCTCCCTCAGATGCATTTAAAGCTGGAAAAGGATCAGTTGGTACATTTAGATTTGACTCTGCCATAAAAATGGAGCAAAGTTTATAGATATCTGGATCACAAGGCACAATCTGTCTAAAGACACACTGACTTTTGCACAGTTCAAAATTACCACTAACAACAGATGAAAGGTAGTTTCTTGTCCCATATAGTTCTGGAAATACATACATAACACTGGGGCGCCCACTGGGGACAATGTCATTTCTTGATGGTTGAATGTGATGGGCATTCCACACTTGAGCAATGTCATCCAGTTCATTCATCCATCCATTTTCTTCTGCTTTTCCGGGACCGGGTCATGGGGGCAGCCATCTAAGCAGGAACTCCCAGCCTCCCTCCTGCTGCTCCTCTCCACGTGAAGGAGCAGTGGCTCTACTCCGAGCTCCTCCCATGTGGCCGAGCTCTTCCCCCTGTCTCTAAGAGCGCCCAGCCACTCTGCGGAAGAAACTCATTTCGGCTGCTTGTATCGGCGTTCTCGTCCTTTCGGTCATTCCCCAGAGCTCATGACCATAGGTGAGGGGAGGAACGTGACTGAGGTAAATCCAGAACTTTGCCTTTGGGCTCAGCTCCCTCTTCACCACAACGGTCCGATACAGCGACCACATCACTGCAGACGCTGCACCGATCCACCTGTATATTTCACGCTCCATCCTCCCCTCACTGTGAACAAGACCCCGAGATACTGGAACCTGAGGCTGGGACTCCCCACACACCCAGAGTGAACAGAACCAGAACCAATGAACAGAACCAGTGACAAAGGGCAGCCCTGGCAGAGTCCAACATGCACCGGGAACAGGTCTGATTTATAGCTGGCACCACAGCTCCTCCTCCGGTCATGCAGCCCTTAGCAAGGGACTCTGGACCCCATAATCCTGGAGCACCCCCCACAGGGCACCACGAGGGACACAGTCGAATGCCTTCTCCAGGTCCACAAAACACATGTGGACTGTGGCAAACTCCCATGAACCCTCAAGCACCCGATGGAGGGTGTAGAGCTGGTCCAGTGTTTCACGACCAGGACCAGAACCACACTGCTCCTCCTGCATCCGAGGTTCGACTATCGGCCGGATTCTCCTCTCCAGTACCCTGGCTTCACCTCTGACTTCAGTCTGGGTGATGGACGAGTCCGAGTCCCCAGCCACTGCCTCCTCCTCGGAAGACGTGATGGTGGGATTGAGGAGATCCTCAAAGTTTTCTTTCCACCATCCGACAACATCCCCAGTTGAGGTCAGCAGCTCTCCCCCCGCACTGTAAACAGTGTTGGTGAAGCACTGCTTCCCCCTCCTGTGCCACCTCTTTGTCCATGGTCTCCCCGAACTCCTCCCAAACCCATGTTTTTGCCTCTGCGACCACCTGGGCTGCAACACGCTTGGCCTGCCAGTAACCATCTGGTGCCCCCAGAGCCCCCTAAGCCAGCACCACCGTCCACCACCGGGTTCGGGCCACAGCTACGAGCAGCCACATCGACAATAGAGATCAAAGCCCACTCAGACTCCATGTCCCCAGCCTAATTTAAGTTGTGAGTAATATGAAGTGTATAGAAACAAACTGTTGGTGTTTCTTTAGATTTTTAATGCATATTGATATTTTCTTTTGCTCCAATATGACAGTCACCTGCTTGTGTTTAATGAACAAACTACTGCCCTGTAAAATGCATCAAATGAAGAAAAATGCCTAAAGAACCATTCACCCAAGTCAACTTTGTTATTAAAACTCCAGCCATAGAATTCCTGCTGTTATTAGTTGCACCACATGATGCACGGTCGCACCACATGACATTTTAACACTTTAAGTACAAAAAACATGCAGAATAACTGCAGAATAACTGCATTTCTGAAAAAAATATTTGGTTCCATGGAGGTCAGAAGTATGACAGAAATGTGGTGAATTAGAGTAAACTACCACCTTCCCCAACAAGGTCATTTATAAAGACCATTCTGAAAGCTTTTTCCCAAAATAAGGGTTTGCCATCAATTAATATATTTGAAGGGTTGAATTAGAAGCATAACCAGGAAGTGTTTTCTTTCTTTTTTTTTCATTTGCAAATATAAGGACAGTTCCTTACAAAATAGATAGATAGGTTCCCCAAAGGGAAATTCAGATATTGCTGCCTATCTCAGGTACACCTTTAAGAAAAACAGAACAGCATGACATGAGGGCAGAAGGAGAAAAAAGAAGCAAAACCCACACAGGAGCACTGGAGTTATTTTTCTTATTTTTGTTATTTTTTCTTATTTATTTATTTATTTTTCAGGATTTAAGATTATGATAAAATTGAAACTGAAATTTTTTAAAATCGTGATATGGTATTTTTGCAGATTCAGAGCCACTATTCCAATGGTTGCTAGCTTTTCTGTGATGTTTTCCAAAATGCAGTACAAAGCCACAGATCCGTCCGTAACACAGTTAGTCACTGTCTGAGTACTGGAAGCTCTGCACCCCATTTCAATCAATCCGAGCAGCCAAGTGGGGCTTTGAACAGCTGCCTCAGTAATCCGAATTTTCCCAAAAATTTCCTGAAAAATGTCCTTTGATTTGCCAGATGTGCCTGTATTTATACAGTTGTATTTGGAGTGATTTGTACATGTTTGAATAATCTTTGTTGCTTATTTTTAAGATGACTCTTTGATGATTAATTCCCATTTTCAGCACCACCAGCATATGCCCATTGCTTTACTCTCCAATTTTCTTAATGGGTGTTACACATGGGATTGGATAGCATTGCGTTGTCATTTTGGTCCAAATATTAAAAAAAAAAAAAAGAAGCTCTGCTCAAGTGTGATGTGCAGCAATCCATAGGATGGGCCCACAGCATGCGACACTTTGTTGTGATGACATTTACAGCCACGTCAGTTCCCATTGGACCCCACAGTTTTCTAACGCAGAAGTCAGCACACTTGTTTCTTTTATCAAGTCATTTTAGATCAATATTGAGATTTAAAATGTACAAATTATAACAGAATGATCCACAGAGGTCAGAGATTATAACTATAGAGCAGACACAAGCACAATATGTCTTCTTTAACATGGAGGTGGACTGCAGTTCTGTGACATTCTGCACTGTCTTGTTTCCCTGTTAAATGTTCATGGCACATTAAAACATTCACCACCGTGCTTTTCTCTGAGTACAGGACCAAGATGGACCGACCCAGATCTGGGCCTAAACCTGGTCCAGTTTCTGTGAAGAGCAACTGGTCCAAAGACTGGGGTCCCGATTTTAAAGGGTTTGTTGTGTTCTGAAACTGCAAAAATAAATAAAAACACTATTCTGTACATTTCTGTACTTAAGTGCATTTCTCACATAAGTTGTTTGTTTCACAGGAGTTCTGCTCAGAGCTGTGAGTCTCTGCAGAGTGACGACTCCAGGTCCAGAGTTTAAAGCTGCTTCAGGCCTGTAAGTGTCTCTCTGTACCTGGACTGTGCTTTAAAGGGGAGGGGGAAGTGTCTGGGGAGGGGGAGGTCATTAAATGAATTATTATTATTTTAACCTACATTATTGTCTTCATCTTGTTTTTCTTGCTGTATATTGTGTATTTGGGTTTACTGTTGTCTGTAAAGCATGTTGGTCGACTGTGGTTGCTCTTAAATGCGCTATAGAAATAAATTTGACTTGACTTAACTTAAACTCTATACTGATCCACAGACAGAAGCTGAGCCTGGAGGAAAGCAGAGGAGAGCGCCCCCATTTGGATGATGTATTTACTGTAAGTACAGAAAAATTAAAACACACATACATCATAAAGTGAAAACTTCACTTTGATTGGTTAAATTCACCTGAATGACTGATCAAGATATAAAAATGTCACAAAAGTAACATCATCACAGGATTCAGACCACAATTAGTTATTAATCACATTTCATCCCCACTTGGTTTCGTGGGCAGTGTCGGAGTAATCCCTCATTCGTCCATGGTAGAAAAGGTTTCAGTAAAGTGTCGTATTCAGTTGCACATGGAGGTTGAGGGGCAGTGTGTGTGGTACAGGGAGAAGAGTAAGGGGGAAGTACACATCCCTGAGGATGTCCAGTGCTCGGGTCTGAGTGTGAAGATTTCTCTTGGACCTTTCTCAGTTCTCTAAACCTGATCTTTGGCTAATTTCATAAACTTTTGTTTTTAGATTCTGTTTTTTACCATTGCTACATTGTTCGTAATGATCAGAAATATGCATTGACAGAATAATGTTTGAAGTAAAACTCACCTTGAATCGCATGAATCGTCACATGATGACGGATTATTTGCTTAGCAGCAGCCGGATTTTACTTTGTCTAGTTAGTTGTGATGTAACCAACTCACTTCAGCAGAGAATCATGACACACTTGTTGTCGCTCGTCCTAAACAGTTCGATCGATCAGTGGATTATAAGCCAACGATGTGGCAACAGGGTAAATCAGTGTGCATTTATCAAGTGCAATAATAAAGCCCAAAGTTTCCACCACTTTCCAGAAAAAGATCCTGAAAGAATGAAACTCTGGCTTCTCGCTGCTGGACACGAACACGACTCTACGTTCCCGGGTGGTCTGTACGGATCATCTTTTCCACCCCTGCTGATGCCCTCTGCAGTACAGTCCCTGACAAAAGTCTTGTCGCTTATCCATTTTGTAGAAACAAAAGCTTATAACCTGACTTTAAATTAATCGATTGGTTTTAGAAATGTCTCATATGAAAGCTAAAACCCTCCTAAATCATGCTCAATATACTAAAATAAATTTGCTTCACTGAAGACAGATTGATCATTTAATGAACACAGAAAGGTCAGATTTTGGCAAGACAAAAGTCTTGTCACCTTGTCATATGATGCACCCAGTCCTAGATTACAGCCTCACCTGTGATCAGTTACTGATCAGTCACTTAGTGGGTGTGTATAAAAAGAACCCCAGCACACCAGACCTACACATCAACTGCAACTTGACCTCTGACAACATGCCTAATATCCACCCTGAGACCAAAGCGTTAATTATCAAGAGGCTGAAGACCAGATCCACTGCTGAGGTGGCTGACACCTTCAATGTGTCTCAGCGTCAAGTACAAAGAATAAGAAAAAGACCTGAAAAGACTGGAGATGTTTTTGACAAGCTCAGGTCCGGCAGACCCCGCAAGACAACTGCTCGGGAGGACCGTTTGTTGATTTGAAAATCCAAGGCCCCTTTTCCACTGCAGCAGAGCTCCACCAGGCCTGGTCACCTCAAGTCCCTGTGTCAACCAGAACAGTTTGTAGAATTCTGTCTCAAAATGACCTCCATGATCGAATCAGTGCACAGAAACCAGCACTAAACAAAAGGCAATTAAAAAACCGTGTGGTATTTGTCAAGGCCCACAGCCTGCTAAAAGGATGGACACTGGAAAAGTGGCAGAAGGTGGATTTCTCAGATGAATCCTCAGTTGAATTACATCACAGCCACCGCAAATATTGCAGGAGACCTACTGGAGCCCGCATGGATCCAAGATTCACCCAGAAAACAGTTAAGTTTGGTGGTGGAAAAATCATGGTCTGGGGTTACCTCCAGTATGGGGTGTGCGAGACATTTGCAGGGTGGAAGGCAATATCAATAGCCTAAAATATCAAGAAGTATTAGCACCTCTTACATTCCCAACCATAAAAGGGGTCAAATTTTGCACCAGGATGGTGCTCCATCGCATACTTCTATCTCTACATCAAAGTTCCTTAAGGTGAAGAAGATCAAGGTGCTCCAGGACTGGCCCAGTCACCAGACATGAACATCATTGAGCATGTCTGGGGTAGAATGAAAGAGGAAACATGGAAGGCAAAACCAAAGAATCTTGATGAACTCTGGAGGCATGTAAGACGCTTTCTTTGCTATTCCTGATGACTTCATCAACAAATTGTATGAATCATTGTCGAACCGCATGGATGCAGTCCTTCAACAGTGGAAGCCACATCTGCTGGTTCTGTTTTATACAGACTATGCTGAGGTCACCTTACTAGTCCTGCACTATTGCATGATATTGTACTGCATTCTGCATTTTACTCTATATTTATACTATTTGTGTATTGTTTTGTATTGTTTTTGTATTGTATTTATTGACTGCACCCAGCACTACGTGCCCATGACAAATTTCTCCCTCGGGGGACAATAAAGTTTATCTTATCTTATCTTATCTTCAAGCTCATGGAAGTCATACAAGATATTAAATATGGATCTCACAGCACCACTACTTAATTCACTGACGTTATGCAACATATTTTTGTATTTGAAGTTAATTATTTGTTCAATTTTCTGTCGGCAACAAAACTTTTGTCTTGCCAAAATCTGACCTTTCTGTGTTCATTAAATGATCAATCTTTCTTCAGTGAAGCAAATTTATTTTAGTATATTGAGCATAATTTGGGAGGGTTTTAGCTTTCATATGAGACATTTCTAAAACCAATCGATTAATTTAAAGTCAGGTTATAAGCTTTTGTTTCTACAAAATGGATAAGCGACGAGACTTTTGTCAGGGACTGTACTGCCCCTTTGTGTATGATGAGTAGGAAGTAGAAGGCGTGGATTGGAATAGCAGGAAAAACTTGTTCTTGTTGAAGTGCACCAGGACTCTGCACGTCACGGTGAGTTTGTGTTCTGTTTTTATCACAAAAGACTACAAACTAAAACAGAACTCGACCAGGGCTAAGACAAGCCTGAACTAGTACTGAACCAGGTCTAAACCAGGTCTGAACTAGGACTGAACCATGGTGCATAAATTGTCTTTGTATTTTGGATATTTGAGATGTGTTTGAGTTGAGTTTTGGAGTTTTCCATGTTAGTAACAGAGACAGAGAGATTCTGTTTTACAACTCACTGCTACTTCCTGTTTTTTGTACTTTTTTCTACAAACTGCCACTTAACTGATGCAAAACTATGATAAATATTGACCACATGTGCCATCCACCAAACCAAGTCAGACAAAAAGATGAAAATGTGTTTTTAATTTGAAAACAATAAGGCACAGTACGTGATATAAAAATGTGAAGGAGGTGACCATAAATCCTCAAGGCTTAACATGTGGCGACCTCCATAAGAAATCACTAAACACCTGGATACACATTAAAGTGAAAAGGAAATGCAACTTGGAAAAGTGCAGTGCCTCAGAAGTGTCAGTGTGTGACTGACTTTGTGAAAGCTCCATAAAGGTGGAGGAAGTGTCAAAATGAAGATTGTTGACCTGTTTTATCTCTAATTACTGGGCCTATCCACATGAAACAAAAACTGGCATAAAGTTCAACATAATCTCTGTCAGTATAAATAAACTAAAGTCAAATGAGTTTTTCATAATCACTTCAGAAACTGGGGCCATTATTCACCTCCAAAGACGTGAGTGTTTCAGCTGAAAGGACTGAAGTTTGGATATTTCTTGCAAAAACAGTGAATATCCAGTAGAGTTGTAAAGGCCCCGCTTTCCATCTGAGATTATTAGATCATAAAATGATTAAACGTGAACACAGCCTCTTGGTGGTTTTCAGATTTCAGGTTTTTCAGACACTGAAGCCTGCAGCCCAGTGTGTGTGGACCACAGACTGTGGGCCAGAGCTGCTCTCTCTACAGAGCTGATACATCCTCTTGTGTCGGGCTGTTTGTTTCTCTCTTTATTGCTCACTGCATTTTAAATGTTTCTCTGTTTACTAATGACTCATGTCATTGTTTTGTGCAGGACCAAGATGGACCGACCCGGATCTGGAACTAAACCTGGTCCAGTTTCTGTGAAGAGTGACGGGTCCAAAGACTGGGGTCTTGATTTTAAAGGGTTTGTTGACTCTTATTACTTTAATGACCTCTGAATGGAGACATTCACTGTAAAGTCTGAAGAAAATTATGAGAATAATGGGCACCCGGTGTGACAGCACAGCCCCAGTACTGACTACAGAAGTGCCTGAGCTCTGTACACTGTTAACTACAGAATCCTCCATTCCACCACGAGCCACAGGCGACAGAGAAAACAAATAAATCCACAGCGGAGTTTGGGCTTCATATATGAGGTGTTTGTTCGGGTGCTAAACAGAGGAGGCTGCAAAGGATACTCGGATGTAGCCTTCGTTCATAGGTCAATGTCCATGGAAATGAGGCCAGTTTTAAGGCTGCATTTGAAGGCTGCATGAAATAAAATGAAATGGGACAGGCCTTGGTTCACGGGAAGTGACGTATGCAGCCTTAAAACCAGCCTCCAGAGGCTGCAGCCTTCTGGATTGGGACAATAGACCATATATATAAGTGGACTAAGCTAACCTGTTAGCCACTGCGTGCCAAACAGGAAGTGCTCCAGGAGGCTCTTCCGGATCCTTTTCTCCCTTTTTCCCATTGACTTACATTGGGATCTGATCGCTCCTCTCTCTGTACCTGTTGCTGTGGCCTCGTCATTTTGGTCTTAAAAATGTTCAAATGAACCCGCGACACATGATCCTGAATTTCTTTTTCGCTATTTTGTCCGTCAAAAAATCCCTATTCATAACATAGAGCCTGGCTCCATATTCGCTGCTGTAACCGTGGCATCACGAGCCTCATTTGAGCGGCGCTAAACGCTGTGGGTGACGTCACACTCACTTTTATACAGTCTATGGGACACAGCACATGTCTCTGACACACACATGAAGATGATTTTGCTACGGAAAGAACGGTTCTCCTTTTTGTACCATGGAAGAATGTGGTCAGTCAGAAACTTCACAGATTTTACTGAAATAATTTTCACACCTTCAGGGACCCTAAAGGGGCCGATCAGCTCTCCCCATGATTCCAGCCTGAAACATGACTCTGAATCAGACACAAATCTCTTAATAGTTCATACTTAAGTTTTCGTGACATATTGAAGGTTTTCATACCCTGTCCAAGTTAGGTATTCAACTATTTCAGGCTTTTTCAGATCCTTTTTCTTTCCCATATTGCTGGAAAATGGTGATCTGCTTAATAATGTGGAACATCCTTCTTCAGTAGTTTTTCATTTAGTTGGACTCACCGGACAAACTAATAAGCACAGGAGTCTGAGATTGACTTCACCCAAAAAGCCTGAGACACAAAACCATCCATGAATATCACTGCAAATCAAAACATTTTACCTTTATGACACTTATACAATTTGCATAACAATTTGGAACACGGTGTAGTCCAGTGAGATCTGAAGCCGAATCATACTGCACTGTTTACCTGCTTCATGTTGAGTCTCGTGTTGTTGTCCCAGGGGAGAGTGGTAGAAATGTGTTTGTTTCTCTCTTTATTGCTCACTGCATTTTAAATGTTTCTCTGTTTACTAATGACTCATGTCATTGTTTTGTGCAGGACCAAGATGGACCGACCCGGATCTGGAACTAAACCTGGTCCAGTTTCTGTGAAGAGTGACGGGTCCAAAGACTGGGGTCTTGATTTTAAAGGGTTTGTTGAGTTTATTTCCTTTATTGATGGGATTGTGGAGAAATTCAAGGGGTGCAAATAAAATGCACATGATTATGGTAAATTAGGGTAAAGGTCAAATCAATGATGACATTGTTTTGGAGATTAGAATATTGAGGATATTGCCTCTAATGAGAAAATCTTCAAAAAGGTAAAAATGAAAAGAGAGAGAGATGGAAAAAGAACAAAAAACAGTGAAATACAAGGGTATCATGTAATAACATTTAAGAATCTGTTAATTTTGTTTAATTTTCTTTGATTTTAGCACATATTTAACACAAATTTAATTAAAAAAAATATCAAAGTTGGGCAACAGTAGCTGTATTTACTGTAAGTACAGAAAAAGCCCTGCTCATCCTGGAGTCGTGGAGACTTAATTCCTGAACTTTCTGTCTTTGTATCGCCAGTCACAGGAAACTAAATCCACCACCATTAAATCCACCTGTCCCCAGCAGGAGGAGTGAGATAAAGTTCTGTGTTTGGGCAGACAGTTGTGTAAAACAGAGAATCACTGAATCAAGATCTAATAAATTCACCAAAATAACAGATCTTCACAGGAATCAAATCAGATTTAGTTTTTAATCATCACAGTTCATCCCCATTTGTTTGAGGAGCTCCAGTGCTGATGATCCAACAGTCAAATAAACAGATTGGACTAAATTTGTTTGAAAAGGAGCTTTTCCCATTTAACCTGAACCACAGAGGGTAAATGAAAGAATCTGGTAGACATACAGCAGTCACTGTGGTGTTGGGGAACTTGTGGCATCTTAAAACAGAAGCACTGATCCAGCTATTATGATATCGATACTTGAAGCTTTAAGCATCTGTCGAATCAGAGCCTCCAGACATTTATTTCCTTAACCCTCATAGACCGATGGGAACGCCCGCGCTCCCAGTTTCCATTCACGACTTCTCATTACCGTATCTCCAGAACTACATGCACTATCGAAAAAATACCAACAGTTCCTGAAAGCAGAGAAATTGCGCTTTCTGCCCATATCGGGTTATTACGGTACATTTCTGCAGCACCCGGCACAGAGCCTGTAGTATCGAGAGCAGAGTGGCGGAGATTTGAAGAGAGCTTACAAGTGTTTTTTTGGTGCTCTTTCATATTTTTTTTTGTGTTTTTCTGATTTCAACTGTTATTACACATTAATACACATACAGTAATGTTGAATACTTGCCACATACTGAAAGCTGAACTCATCCTGGTACAAGGGCCAAAAGCACTTACTCCTGGGACATTTTCTGACATTTTTAAAGTCAAAAGAACACAGAAAAATCCACCCAGGATTTTGTTGCATTGAATTAAATAGGGCTAAAAGGCTTAAAATACAAATAATGTATAACAAAACTATTGTTATTTAACTACAGTTCATCCTCCATGAACCTCCACAACAGCTTTGGATAAAGATTACATCATTATGAGGAGTTCCAATGGTGCCATCCACCAAACCAAGTTAGACATAAAAAAAGATGAAAACATGTTTTTAGTTTGAAAACAATAAGGCACAGTACGTGATATACAAATGTGAAGGAGGTGACCATAAATCCTCAAGGGGCTTAACATGTGGCGACCTCCATACGAAATCACTAAACACCTGGATACACATTAAAGTGAAAAGGAAACGTCACGTAGAAAAGTGCAGTGCCTCAGAAGTGTCAGTGTGTGACTGACTTTGTGAAAGCTCCATAAAGGTGGAGTTTAACTGAGCTGGAGACGGGTCAGAATCCTCAGGTGGAGTTTGCTGTGGAAGTGTCAAAATGAAGATTGTTGACCTGTTTTATCTCTAATTACTGGGCCTATCCACATGAAACCAGAACTGGCATAAAGTTCAACATAATCTCTGTCAGTATAAATAAACTAAAGTCAAATGAGTTTTTCACAATTGCTTCAGAAACTGGGGCCATTATTTACCCCCAAAGACGTGAGTGTTTCAGCTGAAAGGACTGAAGTTTGGATATTTCTTGCAAAAACAGTGAATATCCAGTAGAGTTGTAAAGGCCCCGCTTTCCATCTGAGATTATTAGATCATAAAATGATTAAACGTGAACACAGCCTCTTGGTGGTTTTCAGATTTCAGGTTTTTCAGACACTGAAGCCTGCAGCCCAGTGTGTGTGGACCACAGACTGTGGGCCAGAGCTGCTCTCTCTACAGAGCTGATACATCCTCTTGTGTCGGGCTGTTTGTTTCTCTTTATTGCTCACTGCATTTTAAATGTTTCTCTGTTTACCAATGACTCATGTCATTGTTTTGTGCAGGACCAAGATGGACCGACCCGGATCTGGAACTAAACCTGGTCCAGTTTCTGTGAAGAGTGACAGGTCCAAAGACTGGGGTCTTGATTTTAAAGGGTTTGTTGATTCTAATTACTTTAATGACCTCTGAGTGGAGACATTCACTGTAAAGTCTGAAGAAAATTATGAGAATAATGGGCACCCGGTGTGACAGCACAGCCCCAGTACTGACTACAGAAGTGCCTGAGCTCTGTACACTGTTAACTACAGAATCCTCCATTCCACCGCGAGCCACAGGCGACAGAGAAAACAAATAAATCCACAGCAGAGTTTCATATATGAGGTGTTTGCTCGGGTGCTAAACAGAGGACCACACTAAAAGTGGAGCAAAAACTGGACTTGGTTCCTCACACAGACCCTAAAGACACAGCCCAGTTTTACTCCTGTGAGTGAATGAATGTGCAAAACAGGGCATTTTCACCGACATGTGCAAATCTGAGGAGGAGGAAATGCAAATGAAGTTGTTTAGTGAGTGAGAGCGATAAGAGTTAAACTGTGTGATAATATCGTACGCTGGACTTTTCCACAGGACCAAAGCTGCTCGAATGCGTTAAAAGGACCAAGGACACATAGAAAACAGGTTTTCAAGGAAGCACTATTTACCTGCAATATTAGAGACATGGTGTGTCTTTAAGACATGGGACAGACATTGTGCCCCTCCCACAATGTCTGTCCCATGTCTTAAAGACACATCATGTCTCTAACACACCCACAAACCACACCCACAGCAACCACAGACCAAGAGGAGCTGATAAAGCTGCCAGGTTACATCTGCAGACTGATCAATTGGTGTAAACTGGACTCGGCCAGTTATTCGTTCAGACATGTGAACACTGAGTGTGAATCTGGACAGAGTCTGAAGCTTTGTCATTATTAGTCCAGTGAGATCTGAAGCCGAATCATACTGCACTGTTTACCTGCTTCATGTTGAGTCTCGTGTTGTTGTCCCAGGGGAGAGTGGTAGAAATGACTACAGAAAAAACTGTGAAATACAAGGGTATCATGTAATAACGTTTAAAAATCTGTTAATTTAGTTTCATTTTGTTTGATTTTAGCACATATTTAACACAAATTTAATTAAAAAAAAAAAACATTGAAGTTGGGCAACAGTAGCTCAGATGGCAGAGATTCTGTCCACTGGTGGATGCACAGGTTGGAGCTGTGGTTCCTGCTCCCACAGATGAAGTCATTGTGTCCTTGGGCAAGACACATAACTTCCCTCGCCCCTAATGTCTGCGTGCACCATTTACCCTTTACCGCCGAATCCAAAGAATGGATAATAATAATAATGGAAGAAGCCCCACTTAGCTTCTCTTCGATCTTCTCCAGATCTGATAAGATCAGGCTTTGACAAAGAAGTTTGGACACTTTTGTCAATAAGGCCTGTAAGTGTCTCTCTGTACCTGGACTGTGCTCTAAAGGGGAGGAGGAAGTGTCTGGGGAGGGAGAGGTTCTTAAAATCTATTGATCCACAGAGAGAAGCTGAGCCTGGAGGAAAGCAGAGCAGAGCGCCCCCATCTGGATGCTGTATTTACTGTAAGTACAGAAAAAGCCCTGCTCATCCTGGAGTCGTGGAGACTTAATTCCTGAACTTTCTGTCTTTGTATCGCCAGTCACAGGAAACTAAATCCACCACCATTAAATCCACCTGTCCCCAGCAGGAGGAGTGAGATAAAGTTCTGTGTTTGGGCAGACAGTTGTGTAAAACAGAGAATCACTGAATCAAGACCTAATAAATTCACCAAAATAACACATCTTCACAGGAATCAAATCAGATTTAGTTTTTAATCATCACAGTTCATCCCCATTTGTTTGAGGAGCTCCAGTGCTGATGATCCAACAGTCAAATAAACAGATTGGACTAAATTTGTTTGAAAAGGAGCTTTTCCCATTTAACCTGAACCACAGAGGGTAAATGAAAGAATCTGGTAGACATACAGCAGTCACTGTGGTGTTGGGGAACTTGTGGCATCTTAAAACAGAAGCACTGATCCAGCTATTATGATATCGATACTTGAAGCTTTAAGCATCTGTCGAATCAGAGCCTCCAGACATTTATTTCCTTAACCCTCATAGACCGATGGGAACGCCCGCGCTCCCAGTTTCCATTCACGACTTCTCATTACCGTATCTCCAGAACTACATGCACTATCGAAAAAATACCAACAGTTCCTGAAAGCAGAGAAATTGCGCTTTCTGCCCATATCGGGTTATTACGGTACATTTCTGCAGCACCCGGCACAGAGCCTGTAGTATTGAGAGCAGAGTGGCGGAGATTTGAAGAGAGCTTACAAGTGTTTTTTTGGTGCTCTTTCATATTTTTTTTTGTGTTTTTCTGATTTCAACTGTTATTACACATTAATACACATACAGTAATGTTGAACACTTGCCACATACTGAAAGCTGAACTCATCCTGGTACAAGGGGCAAAAGCACTTACTCCTGGGACATTTTCTGACATTTTTAAAGTCAAAAGAACACAGAAAAATCCACCCAGGATTTTGTTGCATTGAATTAAATAGGGCTAAAAGGCTTAAAATACAAATAATGTATAACAAAACTATTGTTATTTAACTACAGTTCATCCTCCATGAACTATCCACAACAGCTTTGGATAAAGATTACATCATTATGAGGAGTTCTGGGTCAGTAAATAGTTTTATAACATTCATTAATCAGCCCAAAATGAAAAAAAAGTAGCAGCTCCTTCCATCTTTCCTGGGTTGGAGCTGCTACTTTAGTCCAAACTGTGTATTTCAGGTTCTGGAGGAGCAGGTCCTGGTTTATGTCCAACAGCAGCTGCAGAGGGTCCACAGGCTCCTGGCCTCAGATTACCCAGAATGCTCTGAGGGGGAGGAGCTGAGCACAGAGGTTCTGAACATCACCCTGGACTTCCTGAAGAGGATGGACCAGGAGCATCTGGCCCAACGTCTGCAGAACAGTAAGAACTCTGACTCTTCTTAATCTGCAGCCCTTTGTGCAGGTTTGAGGTCAGGAGGAGACTGTTTCTGTTATACCTTCCCAGACTAATAGAATGTTTTAGTCTGTGCCAGTAAACTTAAAGATATGATGAATGTTTACACACTTGAACTGATGAGGCCAGAGGAGAGGGCTGTGGGGTAAACCGGCTATGTTCTCACTGTTCTGCATCATTTGGAGATTGTGAGTTCACTGAGGGTCTCTGTTGTCTTTTTCAGGGACTAAACTCGGAGTTCACTCTGAGAAACTGAAGTGTGATCTGCGGCAGAGGTTCAGTCATGTGTTTGAGGGCGTGGCTAAAGCAGGAGACTCCGCCCCCTTGACCCAGATCTACACAGAGCTCTACATCACAGAGGGCGGAGCCTCAGAGGTCAACCAGGAACATGAGGTCAGACACTTGGAGACGGCGTCCAGGAGCCCGGCCACTCCAGAGACCATCACATGTGAAGAGCTCTTTAAACCCCGCCCACATTCACCACAGCCAATCAGATTTGTGCTGACGAAGGGCGTGGCCGGCGTGGGGAAAACAGTGCTGACTCAGAAGTTCAGTCTGGACTGGGCTGAAGGCCAGGCCCACCAGGACCTCCAGCTGCTGTTCCCGTTCACTTTCAGAGAGCTCAATGTGCTCAGAGACTCACAGTTCAGCCTGGTGGAGCTGCTGCACCACTTCTTCAGTCCATCCAAAGATCTCTGCAGCTTTGACCAGATCCAGGTGCTTTTCATCTTTGACGGTCTGGACGAGTGCAGACTTCCTCTGGACTTCAGCCAAACCCAGATCCTGAGCGACCCCACAGAGTCGGCCTCAGTGCCAGTGCTGCTGGTGAACCTCATCAGGGGGAGGCTGCTTCCCTCCGCTCGCCTCTGGATAACCACACGACCCGCCGCGGCCAATCAGATCCCTGCTGAGTGCGTCTCCATGGTGACAGAGGTGCGAGGGTTCGCCAACCCACAGAAGGAGCAGTACTTCAGGAAGAGGTTCAGAGACCAGGCCACAGCCATCATCTCCCACATCAAGAGCATCCGCAGCCTCCACATCATGAGCTACATCCCGATCTTCTGCTGGATCCTCTCCAAAGTTCTACAGAAGTTTCTGGAACAACCAGAGGAACCAGAGCTGCCCCGGACTCTCACACAGATGTACATCCACTTCCTGGTGGTGCAGGCCAAAGTCAAGAACATCAAGTATCAGCAGGGATCAGGGGAGGACCTTCACTGGACTCCAGAGACCAGGGAGATGGTGAAGTCTCTGGGAAAACTGGCCTTTGAGCAGCTGCAGAAAGGAAATCTGATCTTCTACGAGAGTGACCTGAGCGAGTGCGGGCTGGACGCTGCAGTGGCCTCAGTTTACTCCGGAGTGTTCACACAGGTCTTTAGAGAGGAGACAGGCCTGTACCAGGACAAGGTCTACTGCTTCATCCATCTGAGTGTGCAGGAGTTTCTGGCGGCTCTTCACGTCCATCAGACCTTCTACAGCTCTGGAGAGAACCTGCTGGATCCACCACACTCCTCTGAGAGTCCTGAATCTGAGTCCTTCTACCGCTCTGCTGTGGACCAGGCCTTACAAAGTCCAAACGGACACCTGGACCTGTTCCTGCGCTTCCTCTTGGGGCTGTCTCTGCCGACCAATCAGAAGCTGCTGCAGGGTCTGCTGACTCAGACAGAAAGTGAGGGGACCAATCAGGAGACAGTAAAGTACATCAAACAGAAGCTGAATAAAATGAGTCTGTCTGCAGAAAGAAGCATGAACCTGTTCCACTGTCTGAACGAACTCAATGACTACAGTCTCGAGCGGCAGATACAGCATTACATGAGTGAAGGCGAACTCTCTTCGTTAATTTCTCCTGCTGGGTTCTCTGCTTTGTCCTTCGTCTTATTGTCCTCAGACTCAGACCTGGAGGATTTTGACCTCAGGAAATATCAGGCTTCAGAGAGAGCTTTCCTGGGTCTGCTGCCGGTGATCAGAGTCTCCACCAAAGCCCTGTGAGTCCAGACTGTATTTAAACTCTTGTGTGGAGGTTCTCGTCTCTAATGTCTCTCTCTGTCCTCAGTCTTTGTGGCTGTGGCCTGTCTCCTCACAGCTGTGCTCCTCTGGCCTCAGTCCTCAGCTCCTCTAGTCTCTCACATCTGGATCTCAGTCACAACGACCTCCAGGACTCAGGAGTGGAGCTGCTGTGTTCTGGACTGAAGAGCACCCCCTGCAGACTGGAGACACTCAGGTGAGATGCTCCCATGATGCACTCTGCCCCCTTGTGTCCACATGAGTGTAATACTGTGTCTTTAGGCTGTCTGGATGTCTGGTCTCAGAGAGGGGCGGAGCTGCTCTGGCCTCAGCTCTGAGCTCTTCCTCCCACCTCAGAGAGTTCGACCTGAGCTACAACCATCCAGGAGCCTCCGCCGAGCTCCTGACTGCTCTACAGGACCAGCGCCCCCTGCTGTCTGTCAGGTGAGACCACACTGCCCCCTGCTGTCTGTCAGGTGAGACCACACTGCCCCCTGCTGTCTGTCAGGTGAGACCACACTGCCCCCTGCTGTCTGTCAGTTGTGGGTCCTAGTTCCACAGTCCTCTGGTCCGTGTTCGGTACAGATCCTGGTCTCTGGTCTGGTGTAAACTGGACTTGTGTGTTTCAGGTTGGATCCTGCTGGAGAGCGCTGGATGGTCCCAGGTCTCAAAAAATGTGAGTCCTCAGTCCAAAGCACAAACAGAACATTCAAGGGAAGTCCAGAGAAAATATTATTTTCTATTTTTATTTTGTTATAAATTATAAATTAATAACATATTTTAGGTCAAATACAAAGTATAACTATCTTTATCCATCCATTTTCTTCCACTTATCCGGGGCCGGGTTGGGGGAGCAGCAGTCTAAGCAGGGACTTCCAGACTTCCCTCACCCCAGACACTTCCTCCAACTCCCCCGGAGGGACCCAAGGCGTTCCCAGGCCCAGAGACATAGTCCTCCAGCGTGTCCTGGGTCTTCCCCAGGGCCTCCTCCTGGTGAAACATGAACACCTCCTGAGGGAGGCGTCCAGGAAGCATCAGAACGGATGCCCTCCCCTCAGCTGCTCCTCTCCATGTGGAGGAGCAGCAGCTCTACTCCAAGCTCCTCCTGTGTGTCCGAGCTCCTCACCCTCTCTCTAAGGGATTGGACACTGTGGAGGAAACTCATTTGTGCCGCTTGTATCAGTGATCTTATCCTCATTCCCCAGAGCTCATGACCATAGGTGAGAGGAGGAACATAGACTGAGGTAAATCCAGAGCTTTACCTTTCGGCTCAGCTCCCTCTTCATGACAACGGTCCGATACAGCGACCACATCACTGCCGACGCTGCACCGATCCACCTGTATATTTCACACTCCATCCTCCCCTCACTGTGAACAAGAGATACTCAAATTCCTCCACTTGGGGCAGGGACTCTCCACCTGCAGAGGGCACCACCTTTTTCTGGTCGAGAACCATGGCCTCAGATTTAACCATTTCTTATTACTTTAAATTTGACCTGTTGTATTTGTAGTTTTAACTCAGCTGTTTGTGTTTCAGACTCCTGTGAGGTCTCTCTGGACCCAAACACAATTCACAGAAAACTCAAACTGTCTGAGGACAAACTGAGAGTCACCTGGGAGTGGGAGGAGCAGCCGTATCCAGATCAGGAGGACAGATTCACAGACCAGAATCAGGTTCTGAGCTGCACTGGCCTGAGGGGGTGCTGTTACTGGGAGGTGGAGTGGAGCGGATGCGTCGATATAGCAGTGAGTTACAGAAGAATCAGACGGAGAGGAACAGGAAAGGAGAGTAAGTTTGGAGACAATGATCAGTCCTGGTGTCTGAGGGTCAATTATGGTTATCGACAATACAGTGTTGTCCACAATAGCATAGAAAAACTCATCTGCCCTCCACAAGGATTTTCATCATTGGAGGGTATGTACTCTGGCAGAGTGGGTGTGTTCCTGGACACTGAGGCTGGATCTTTGTCCTTCTATGATTTCGTCTTTGATGGAAAACTGTTCCATCTCCACCATCTCCACACCTTCACCTCCTCCTTCACTGAGCCTCTGTTCCCTGGATTTGGGGCATGTGGGGGTAACAGTTCAGTGTCTGTGGTGAAAGTGAAAACAGAGGGACCATAGAGGATGGACTCTATTTAAATTCATTACTTTGATAAGGCTGTTTGAACAATTGTTCAAGATTTTAAGTTGATAATGTTTAGATTTATAATTCATCACATTTACTACTTCTGATCTAGCGAGCATGTGACCATAATGTTATTTGAAAGGGCCTTTTAGCAGCTCACCTATTGTAGTTCCAGATCAGTTCTGACAAGGGTTTTGGAGATGAATGGAAGGTTAGAGATGGGAGGGAATCATGGATCATGTCAGTGGTATTTTGGAGCGACCTGGTGGTAATGAGGAGGACCTTGTGTTGGATGTGATGATTTTGTGTTTTCTAAGTCTAAAAAGCATTTAAATTATATATTAAAAACATAAAAAATTCACTTGATCTGTCTCTCTTAAATCAGATTCAATTTCTGGCTCACACCAACATGGACGCTTAGGCAACAAGTCCAAATGTTTGACTCTTTTATTTTAGTAAATGTGTTCTATAACTGATGATTGTTCACAAAAAATAAAAATATAAAAAATGTATTTGAAAAGTGTGAGTTTGTGCTGTAAATTAGACTTATGTGTTTAAAGGTTTGTAAGAAACAGAGGACAAGTATTTTGTTGACTTGATCTGAATGTAATAAATATTGATAAAGAGTCAAATGTCTCCACCTTCAGAGAGAGGAGCGAAAAGGTACGAAGCAGGAGGGAAAATTAGGAAGCAGGATGTAGGAAGCAGGGGGCAGGAGGTAGGAAGCAGGAGGGAAAAATTAGGAAGCAGGAGGTAGGAAGCAGGGGGGAGGAGGTAGGAAGCAGGAGGGAGGCTCTTGTCAAAGTCAAACCTGCATCAGGACTCGGCACTTCTCGGTGAGTCTCTCTATTCTGTTTCTATCACAAAAAACTACAAACTCATGCAGAACTCAACCAGAACTAAGAAAGGTCTGAACTGAACTAGGTCTAAACCAGTTATAAACAAGGACTGAACCAGGTTTAAGACAGGTCTAAAATGAACCAGGTCTAAACCCATCACGGTTTGCAGTAGCTACCTAAAAGGTGAATTACAGTCAAAATTTACAGTCAATAAAGTGGTTGTGTGGGCAGGGCAGGCGACTGAACCAGGACTGAACCAGGTATAAACAAAGTCAAAGTGAACTCCAATGTGCAGTTAAAGCATGTTCATGGGATTTTCTTGAGTGTGCTGATTAGTCTGATGGACTGTGGGAAGAAGCTGTTGCAGTCTGGTAGTGTTGCACTGCTGCGGCGATAATGTTTGTGGGATGGTCAGAGGGGGAACAGTTTGGGTGCTGGGTGGTGGTGTAGGGAGAACAATTTGGGTGCTGGGTGGGTGGGTGGTGGAGGGAGAACAGTCTGGGTGCTGGGTGGGTGGATGGTGGAGGGAGAACGGTTTGGGTGCTGGGTGGGTGGTGATGGAGGGAGAACAGTTTGGGTGCTGGGTGGTGATGGAGGGAGAACAGTTTGGGTGCTGGGTGGTGATGGAGGGAGAACAGTTTGGGTGCTGGGTGGGTGGATGGTGGAGGGAGAACAGTTTGGGTGCTGGGTGGGTGGATGGTGGAGGGAGAACAGTTTGGGTCCTGGGTGGTGATGGAGGGAGAACAGTTTGGGTGCTGGGTGGTGATGGAGGGAGAACAGTTTGGGTGCTGGGTGGGTGGATGGTGGAGGGAGAACAGTTTGGGTGCTGGGTGTTGGTGGAGGGAGAACAGTTTGGGTGCTGGGTGGGTGGATGGTGGAGGGAGAACAGTTTGGGTGCTGGGTGGGTGGATGGTGGAGGGAGAACAGTTTGGGTGCTGGGTGGGTGGTGTCCTTGATGTTATGGCTCTTGCAGCAGTGGGATGTGTACAAGTCCAGAATGGCTGATTGTGGTGATCTGATGATCTTTTCTGTGGTCCTCACCTCTGTAAGTCCTTCTGGTCTGCAGCCGAACAGCTGCCGTACCAGACTGAGAGGCTGCTGGAGATGCTTTCAGTCTCAGCCCTGTAGACAGTGGTGAGTGCAGAAGAGGGAAGGCCAGCTCTCATCATCCTGCAGAAGAAGTGTAGACATTACTGTGCTTTCTTGATCAGGGAGGAGGTGTTGTTAGTCCATGTGAGGTCATTAGTGATCTGCACCCTCAGGAACTTGGTGCTTTTCACACACTCCACAGCTCTGCCACTGATGATGAGTGGGGTGTGTGACAAGTGCTTCCTTTTGAAGTCAACTCTTATTTCTTCTGTTTTGCTGACATTGAGTTGAAGATTGTTCATTTCACACCAGTTGATGAGTTGGTGGACGTCCTCTCTGTAGGCTGAGTCGTCATTGTCGCTGATGAGGCCCAACACTGTTGTGTCATCTGCAGACTTGATGTCTTTTGAAGTGAATCTGGTATAGTCATGCATTATCAGTGTGAACAGCAGGGGGCTCAACACACATACCTGTGGAAACCCGTATTTGAGATGATAGTCTGTGAGGAGTTTTTTCCAACTCGTACTGTCTGTGGTCAGTGAGAAAGTCCAGTAGCAGTTGCATAATGAAGTGCTAATGCCGACTGCACTGAGTTTGTTTATCAGGTGTTGGGGGATGACTGTGTTGAAGGCGGAGCTGAAGTCAATGAACAGTATACGTACATAACTGTTTTTGTTTTCCATTGGTGGAATGCTTGGGGCGGTATGCTGGATGTTATATGGACCTTTCAAAGCACTTCATCATGATGGGAGTGAGTGCTGTGGGTCAGTAGTAAGTGTTCAGTGAAGTGGCTGGAGATTTCTTTGGTAGTGGTACGATGATGACGGCTATGAAACATGCTGGTATGATGGCTCAGCTCAGAGAGATGTTGAAGATGTCTGTGAGGACATCTGTGAGAGAGTCAGCACAGTCTCTACGCACGTGTCCGGGTATGTTGTCGAGGCCTGCAGCTTTCCTGGGGTTCACCCTGAGTAGGGTCCTCCGCACATCTGCTGGGTCCAGGTTAAGTGTTGTATTTCCTGAGTCGAGAGGGGCTTTTGTTGGTGTGGTGGTGTTGTTTTCTTCAAATAAGGACTGAACCAGGTTTGAGACAGGTCTGAACTGAACCAGGTCTAAACAAAGTCTGAACTAGGACTGAACCAGGTCTAAACATATCACAGTTTGCTATAGCTATCCAAAAGAAGAACACCGGAGACATGCAGTCAAAATGATTTATTTACAGTCAATAAAGTGGTTGGGAGCCAGAAACCCCTATGATGACACAAAAAACGAGGTGAGTGACGTCGCCCGGAAAGGCGGTACCGGGGCCCCACCCTGGAACCAGGCCTGGGGTGGGTGCACGTGGGCGAGCGCCTGGTGGCCGGGCCTTTCCCCACGGGGCCCGGCCGGGCACAGCCCGAAGGAGCGACGTGGGACCGCCCTCCCCTGGACCCACCATCCGCGGGAGGAGCCATAGGGGCCGGGTGCAAAGAGATCTGGGCGGCAGTCGAAGGCGGGGGCCTCAGCGACCAGATCTCGGACATGGAGACTAGCTCTGGGGACATGGAATGTCACCTCGCTAGAGGAAGGAGCCTGAGCTTGTGCGGGAGGTCGGCGTTATCGGCTAGAATATAGTCGGCCTCACCTCCACGCTGGCACAACTTGGGCTCTGGAACCCAACTCCTTGAGAGGGTTGGACTCTCCATTTCTCTGGCGTTGGCCGCGGGGCGGCGGCGAGCTGGCGTGGGCTTACTCATAGCCCCACAGCTCAGCCCGCTGCGTGTTGGTGTTACCCCGGTGAGCGAGAGAGGTCGCGTCCCTAAGCGCTTCGGGTGCGAGGACAGGTCTCTCACTGTGGTGTCGGCCTATGGGCCGAACAGCAGTGCAGAGTACCCGGCCTTCTTGGAGTCTCTGGGAGGTACTGGACAGTGCACCGACCGGGGGACTCCGTTGTTCTACTGGGGACTTCAACGCCCATGTGGGCAACGACAGTGACACTTGGAGAGAGGTGATTGGGAGAGCGGCCTCCTGATCTGAACCCGAGCGGTGTTCTGTTATTGGACTTCTGTGCTAGTCACAGTTTGTCCATAACGAACACCATGTTCGAAAGCACAAGGGGTCCATCGGTGCCGCGTGGCACCAGGACTCCTAGGCCGGAGGTCGATGATCGACTTTGTTGTCGTGTCATCTGACCTCCGGCCGTGTGTCTTGGACACTTTCGGGTGAAGAGAGGGGCAGAGCTGTCAACTGATCACCACCTGGTGGTGAGTTAGGTCCGCTGGCGGAGGAGGAAGCCGGAAAGACCTGGCAGGCCCAAAGCGTATCGTGAGGGTCTGCTGGGAGCGTCTGGCGGAACCTTCTGTCAGTGCGGCCTTCAACTCACACCTCCGGAAAAGCTTCTCCCAGATCCCGGGAGGCTGGGGACATGGAGCCGAGTGGGCTTCGTTCTCGGCCTCCATTGTCGATCTGACCATTCGTAGCTGTGGCCGTAAGGTCTCGGATTGCCTGTCGCGGCGGCAATCCCGAACCGGTGGTGGACACGGAAGTAAGGGATGCCGTCAAGCTGAAGAAGAGTCCTACCGGGCCTTACTGGCCCGGTGGACTCCTGAGGCAACTGGCGGGTACCGGTCGGGCCAGCGTGCTGCAGCAGGCGGTTGCAGTGGCAAAAACTCGGGTCTGGGAGGAGTTCGGGAGGCCATGGAGGAGGACTATCGGACGGCCTCAAGGAAATTCTGACAAACCGTCTGGCGCCTCAGGAGAGGCAAGTAGTGCTTTGCCAACACTGTTTACAGTGCGGGGGGAGAGCTGCTGACCTCGACTGGGGATGTTGTCGGGAGGTGGAAGGAAAACTTTGGGGATCTCCTCAATCCCACCGTCACATCCTCCGACGAGGAGGCCGAGGCTGAGGACCCAGAGGTGGACTCATCCACCACCCTGGCCGAAGTCAATGAGGTGGTTGGAAAGCTCCTCGGTGGCGAGGCTCCGGGGGTGGATGAGATCCGTCCTGAGTACCTTAAGTCTCTGGATGTTGTGGGGCTGTCTTGGCTGACGCGTCTCTACAACATCGCGTGGCGGTCGGGAACAGTACCTCTGGACTGGCAGACCGGGGTGAGTGGTCCCTCTGTATAAAGGGGACCGGAGGGTGTGTTCCAACTACAGGGAATCACACTCCTCAGCCTCCCAGTAAAGTCTATGCCAGGGTGCTGGAGAGGGAGTTCGGCCGATAGTCGAACCTCAGATTCAAGAGGAGCAGTGTGGTTTTCGGCCTGGTCGTGGAACACTGGACCAGCTCTACACCACTCCATCGGGTGCTCGAGGGTTCATGGGAGTTTGCCCAACCAGTCCACATGTGCTTTGTGGACCTGGAGAAGGCATTCGACCGTGTCCCTTGTGGTGCCCTGTGGGGAGTGCTCGGAAATATGGGGTCGGGGCCCTTTGCTAAGGGCTGTCGGTCCCTGTATGACTGGAGCAGGAGCTGTGTTCGCATTGCCCGGCAGTAAGTCAGACCTGTTCCCGGTGCATGTTGGACTCGCCAGGGCTGCCCTTTGTCACCGGTTCTGTTCATTGTATTTATGGACAGAATTTCTGAAGCGCAGCCAGGGGGCCGGAGGGTCCAGTTCGGGGACCACAGGATTTCATCGCTGCTTTTTGCGGATGATGTTGTCCTGTTGGCTCCATCAAACCAGGACCTGCAGCGTGCACTGGGGCGGTTTGCAGCCGAGTGTGAAGCGGCCGGGATGAGAATCAGCTGTTCCAAATCCAAGGCCATGGTTCTCGACCGGAAAAAGGTGGATTGCCCTCTCCGGGTGGGTGGGGAGTCTCTGCCTCAAGTGGAGGAGTTCAAGTATCTCGGGGTGTTCACGAGTGAGGGGAGGATGGAGCGCGAGATTGACAGGCGGATCGGTGCGGCGTCGGCAGTGATGCAGTCGCTGTATCGGACCGTTGTGGTGAAAAGAGGAGCTGAGCGAAAGGCGGCTCTCGATTCGGTCAATCTCGTTCCTACCCTCACCTATGGTCATGAGCTCTGGGTAATGACCGAGAAAGAGCGAGATCGGCGGATACAAGCGGCGAAATGAGGTTTCCTCCGCCAGAGTGGCCGGGCGCTCCCTTAGAGATAGGGTGAGGAGCTCGGTCACACGGGAGGGAGCTCGGGTGGAGTCGCTGCTCCTCCACGTCGAGAGGAGCCAGCTGAGGTGGTTCGGGCATCTGGTCCGGATGCCTCCTGGACGCCTCCGGGGGAGGTGTTCCGGGCATATCCCACATTAGGAGGCCCGGGAAGACCCAGGACACGCTGGAGGGACTATGTCTCTCGGCTGGCCTGGGAACGCCTCGGGGTCCGTCCGGAGGAGCTGGAGGAAGTGGCTGGGGAGAAGGAAGCTTGGGAGCCCCTGCTTAGACTGCTGCCCCCGCGACCCGGCCCCGGATAAGCGGAAGAAGATGGATGGATGGATGGATGAAAGTGGTTGGGCTGGCAGGGCAGATGACTGAACCAGGACTGAACCAGGTCTACGTTCCTCATGGTCAGATTTTGAGAAGGGCAGTTTCAGCGCTATGGAGCGGACAGAAGCCAGCTGGAAAGGACCGACTGTTTAAAGTCCAGCGGATCTAATTTGAAATCTTTTTTCTTAGTTGAGTAATTTGTGTTGATTTTTTCTCTTAAAACTACATGTGTTTAGGTGGACAGACTCATCTAAAACTTAAAAATATATCTGTAGTAAAGCTGTGGCAAAATTACTACAAAGAAAAGTGAAATTCTGTTTTGTTTTTTGTTTTTTTCATTAGTCTAGTAGTTGTTTCTCTTGTATTTTATCACATGATCTGTTCTGAGGAGCATCTTTGAACCAGTTATTTACTAATGAAGAAGGGAGAGAACAGAGCTGTTACTTTTTACTTTCAGAATGTCTTTATCAGACAGGAGTGTCATTTTCGGTCTTAGTGTGAGGCAGTCATGGCTCAAACTGTCATTATTGTCCTTGAGCAAGACACTTCACCACATTGCATAGTATGTGGTGTGTGAGAACTGGAGGTCAGAAGGGCCGATGGCGCAGAATGGCAGTTTTTCTTCTGTCCCAGGGCAGGTGTGGCTACAATATAAAATTACCACCAAGTGTGGAGTGAGCAAAGCAAGGCAAGTTTCTTTGTACAACACAATTTATACACTAAGTATTTTAAAATGCTTTACAGAATAAGAAATACATTAAAATCACAAAACAAATCAAAATGAGAGAGAAGAGTGCAGAATGAAAACCTTTCAGTCAGATGCAGCTAAACCGAGCCATAACACAATTAGATGTCTCACATCTTGTGTTATGGCTCGATAATGGAAGGACCCAAAAAAACAGACAACAGACCAAGTGGAAAAAACAAGAAAAGGGGAGTTTATTGAACAAAGCAGGACCGGGACTGGAGCAGGACTGGAACAGGTAGGAACAAGACTGGAGATGACGAGGATCACTGGAAGTAGAAAAACGGGTAAGTCCAAAAATATCTGACAGGTAGGTCGCAAAAACTTGAAGAGCCAAGAGATTCACCGTGTGTAGGTTGACAACAATCTGGCAGAGTCTCACTGGTGAAGCAGGAGCTAAGTAGTAGAGGGGAGCACAGGTCATGGCATCTTGTTTACCCGTGTTTCAGATTCAAATTTGAAGTTGGGAGGGGGTGATTCCACTAGCACTGCATTACCTGTGTTTTTGTCAAGCCATGTTTCAGTTAATAACATAAATAAAGAATAAAAGTAGTGCTGCCACTAACGACTAATTTTTCGATTAGTCGACTAATCTAAACGACTAATTAAAAAAAAAAAACAAGCGGTTCTAACACACACAAGTGTGTGTGTTAGATTTTCCCGGGAGGTTACCTTGTGTGTGCGAGTTGCAAAGGTTATTGCTGTTATGTCTGTTGTGTGTGCTCATTCGACAATGTTGAACAACGATATGCACGAGCAGCATATTGCAACGGTATTCTCAATACCTCATGCATCGTGGTCGTGCTCCCGTGATAAGCCAAAGAAGTCTTACAGAGTGTACAAACCACTCTATCACCATCTGTCCGAAAGTATTCCCAGACTTTCGAGGCTTTAGGTCTTGGTCTAGAAGAAGTCGCCACTGTTCTTGGATCCGACTCTGACCCACCGGCCGCTGGCATTTTCTCAAATGCTCAAATCGGGGGAAGGGGGAAGAGAGAAAGAGAGAGACCAGCCAGCAGAGTGCGCACGGCAAATACTTCCTCAAGTTTGTTTTCTTTGGCGGTGCCATTATATACCACTGCTGTTAGCCTTTGGTGAAGCCACCTCGGCGTCAACCCCGGATGTAGCCGCTGTCAGCAGCACCGGTGTCCGCCTCGAGTGTAGTACTACTAGTGGTGTGGAGGGGAAATACCTGATCTCAGGCAAGCAAAAGGTCTCTGGACGAGCCGTTTGAGACCAAAAATAAATAAAGGCGAATATTCGACCAAAAAAATTGTAGTCGACTCATTTTCATATTCGATTACGTCGACAACGTCGAATAATCGCGGCAGCACTAAATAAAAGAAAAACTAAAATCATTAGGCAGAGGACTTACTTTGTTCTACAATTTTATTTTCTTAATCACTGTTACAAATGATTCAGCAGAATCCCAGACTCATTTTGGTACATGTGTAGAGAAGGTTTCATCGTAGTTGTCTGTTTTTGGGTTCCAGTCAAATGCGTTGTGACGGGAGCTGGAACGTCTTGATCACAAAAACAGAATCCAGATCCCTTCTCTACACTGACCCTACAAATGAAAAAAGAATCTGTGGCTCAGTAGCACAATCTGCAGCTGTAATCATCCCCGATATCATAGATTATGATTCGCTCCAGACACAGGCACTACAGCTCTTTCTTAAAGTGGAGGTGTTTGTTTCCCTGTAAATTGTTCATGGCAAATTCAAAGTTTTTCACCATAGTATTTTGCCCTGAGTACAGGACCAAGATGGACCCACCCAGACCTGGACCTAAACCCGGTCCAGTTTCTGTGAAGAGTGACTGGCCCAAAGACTGGGAGCCTCTTTTTAAAGGGTTTGTTGTGTTCATAAACTACAAAAATAAAAACAGGATCCTGTACATTTCTCACATAAGTTGTTTGTTTCACAGGAGTTCTGCTCAGAGCTGTGAGTCTCTGCAGAGTGACGGCTCCAGAGATCCAGGTCCAGAGTTTAAAGCTGCTTCAGGCCTGTGTCTCTCTGTACCTGGACTGTGCTTTAAAGGGGAGGGGGAAGTGTCTGGGGAGGGAGAGGTCCTTAAACTCTATTGATCCACAGAGAGAAGCTGAGCCTGGAGGAAAGCAGAGGAGGGCGCCCCCATCTGGATGCTGTATTTAGTGTAAGTACAGAAAAAGCCCTGCTCATCCTGGAGTCGTGGAGACTTAAGTCCTGAACTTTCTGTCTTTGTATCGCCAGTCACAGGAAACTAAATCCACCACCATTAAATCCACCTGTCCCCAGCAGGAGGAGTGAGATAAAGTTCTGTGTTTGGGCAGACAGTTGTGTAAAACAGAGAATCACTGAATCAAGATCTAATAAATTCACCAAAATAACAGATCTTCACAGGAATCAAATCAGATTTAGTTTTTAATCATCACAGTTCATCCCCATTTGTTTGAGGAGCTCCAGTGCTGATGATCCAACAGTCAAATAAACAGATTGGACTAAATTAGTTTGAAAAAAGGCTTTTCCCATTTAACCTGAACCACAGAGAATAAATGAAAGAATCTGGTAAACATACAGCAGTCACTGTGGTGTTGGGGAACATCTTAACCTAACCCTAAAACAGAAGCACTGATCCAGCTTTAAGTGTCTGTCATTTATTTTTATTTTTTTAAATTCATTTAATAGGGACAGTGCATATTAATGAACATCTACAATGTTGCAGTGTAAATATGCCAGATTGTAGCAAAAATGCTCATTTCCATCTGTAGTCCCTCGGCAGGTGACATCACAGATTTAACAGCAAAATAAAAACAATAACGACAATTATACACAAAGTGTCCTCAAGTCTGGTTTTCCTTTAGCTGTTGTTTCAAGTGTGATTTGAAAGTGGCCAGTGTTGGAGTGTCTCTTATAAATGGTGGGAGAATGATCCAGAACTTAGAGCCTCTGACTGAGAGCACAGTTTGTCCGAAAGTCGTGCGTCTGTGTGGAGCTCACAGTTCCCCTGGGCCGTGGACCTAGTTCCCGCTGACAGTCTTTGCTTTAATAAAATCCTGTAACAGAGGAGGGGGCAAGTCCATGCACAACTTTGTATACAAAATATCCATTTTTAAAATGAACAAAATTATAAAAATTTAGCAAGTTGTGCTTGTTTAGAATAGTGCAGTGGTGAACGGAGAATGGTTTCTTGTCCAGTATTTTTTACAGCTTTTTAAAAAAAAGTGATTCAACTTTAAGTGTTGTGCCAGCAGCAAGTGGCCATGTGGTTATACAATCCTCTATATGAGACAGAATCATGGAGTGTAAAAACATTTGTGCCACATATAGAGTCATGAAGGATCTTACCTGTCCAAAATTCACTAAGTTAAAATGAACAGTTTTTGGGAGGCGCTTAATGTGTTTCTTGAATGTCAATGTTGGGTCCAACATCAGTCCCAGTTATTTAAACTCTGATGAAGCTGAGTTCCACCCTGTCCAGAAAGACATTGGACCGTTGCGACTCAGCTGTTTTTTTACTGAACATCATGCAGACAGTTTTCTTCATACTGAGTTGCAAGCATGACTTCTTGACCCAGTTCTGGACATGGGTCAAGGCTGATGTTAACTTTTCTGAAGCTTCTTGTACAGTTTTGGCATGTGTGAAGAAGACGGCATCATCAGCGTAGAGCTGGACATTGACATTTGGACACATTTCAGGAAGGTCATTGATATATATACTAAATAAAATAGGTCCTAAAATGCTACCTTGGGGGACCCTGTTGGACAGTGTAGGTAAGGTGATTTAAAGCCAGAGTGGGAGACACATTGTTGTCTGTGGGACAAATAAGATTCAAACCAGTGCAGCACCTCTATGGATAAATTTAAATGGGATAATTTAGATAAAAGAATCTGGTGATTAACCTTCTTAAGGTCTAAGAATATGGCTCCCACATGTGCATGTTTGTCAAGAAGACTTTTGACATTTTCAACAAAAAAACAATTTGCAGACTCTGTGGAATGGTGACGACAAAGACCAAACTGCAAAGGTGAGATTGTGGTTAAATGTTCATTTAATTGTTTAGCCACCCATCGCTCAGCAATTTTGAAGATGGCAGGGAGGATGCTGATGGGGCGATAGCCATCTCAGACTTATTTCCACTTTTAAAAATTTGGGAGGCCACTGCCAACTTCTATGCTGAAGGCATTCAGATACGTTCAACAGATGTTTAATTGGTGTAATTACTGCATCTTTGTGCAGTTTTAAAAAGTGTTTGTCTAGTCCAGAGGTACTCAATTGGCGGACTCCAGCCCGGATCTGGACCCAAAGGCAATGACATCCGGACCAAGACAAAAATCTCTCTCTTTAGATTTTTTTTCATTCCAGATCGTTCCAGATCCATGCATTATTTCATTGGCATGTGATTTGCTGTGAAGCTGTGTTCTCCAGCCCCGCCCGACCGGTTATAAGCTAGAGGTCTGCGCGGGACAGAATTTTCAGTCCCATGAAGGATTGTGATTTTTCAGTCCCGCTCCCGCCCGTAAAATGGGGACGGAAGGTTGTTTCATTGGCAAAACACGTGTGCACATAATTCCTTAAGTGGTAACTGGGAAACATTTATTGTTCAGCCATACAAACATTAAATAGGCCTCAGTAACGTTTGACATTTGACATTTCGATAGGCCTATAATGGGCCATGAAAATGAGCCTGTTTAGGCTTGAGTCTCCGTTGTTCACTGTTGAGGGCTTCAGTCTCTCCTCCAGTCTGACCACATACACTGAACGCCCTTGGATGGTGCTGGAGCCTAGAGCGAATAGCGCGTGACCTGGTTTAAACCTGGTTTAGACCTGGTTTTAGTCCTGTTATAGATCTAGTTTATATCTGGTTTAGACCTGGTTTAGACCTGGTTTAGTCCTGGGTTTAGTCCTGTTTTAGTCCTGGTTATAGATCTGGTTTAGTCCTGGTTTAGTCCTGGTTTAGTCATGGTTTAGACCTGGTTTAGACCTAGTTTAGTCCTGGTTTAGATCTGGTTTACACCTGGTTTAGTCCTGATTTAGACCTGGTTTAGTCCTGGTTTTAGTCCTGTTTTAGACCTGGTTTAGTCCTGGTTTAGATCTGGTTTACACCTGGTTTAGTCCTGATTTAGACCTGGTTTAGACCTGGTTTTAGTCCTGTTTTAGACCTGGTTTAGTCCTGGTTTAGATCTGGTTTACACCTGGTTTAGTCCTGATTTAGACCTGGTTTAGACCTGGTTTAGTCTTAGTTTAGACCTGGTTTTATTCCTGTTATAGGCCTGGTTTAGTCCTGGTTTAGATCTGGTTTAGTCCTGGTTTAGACCTGGTTTTAGTCCTGGTCTCAGGACTAAACCAGGTCTAAAACAGGACTAAAATCAGGTCTAAAACCAGTCACAGTCCTTATTGTCTGTGTTGTTTTGACGTGTAATTAGAACATTTGGGAGGTGCACGCAGAGACTATAATAAAATATTATTTTACACCCATGGGTGCAGGCGGTCAACACAGTTTTGATGCAGAACCATAAATTGGCCTTAATTCAGCCTTTAGCTTTTCACACTGATTCAGACCGAACACACAATACTCTGTGCATAGTTCAAATGTTCCATGTGGATTTACAAAAATTTTTGTCAAAAGTTCTAAGTTTGAAAATCTACCGTCACTTTTTCGGACCCTGGAAACTCTGTAAGTTTGGTAAGTGGACCTTTTGAGTTTGTAACTGAGGAGGAATTAAGAGAATTAATAATGCGAACACCATCTCCATCAGATATTTCTTTCATTTGAAATCTGAGTCACTGGAACTCACGGAGGGATACTTATCAGTTTCTTTTGGTGCAAACTGATGGATCATTTCATGTACAGATTTAATAAAATAATTATTCATTTCGGTAGCAATGGTGAGAGGATTTTGTATAAGGATATTGTTTATTTTAAGCTCGATATTATGCTTCTCATTTTTGTTGTCATTTGATGTTGTTTGCCAGTTAGTGTATTCATATTTTTCCAAATAACTTTATTTCATTTGCTTCATTGATAATTTTTATGAAAAAATTTGCTTTGAGTTTGCATATTTTACTTAAAACTTTATTTCTAGTTACAGTGAATGTCAGACCAGATTTCAATACTTTTTTGAGCAATATGTCTCTTTCTTTCATTGTCTTTATACACTCAGTGCCTATCCAAGAGCAATCTTTGTTTTTTTGGATTGTTTTCCCCTTTTCCTGAATGGTGCTATGATTTTGTCAAGTTTTGAGCTAAAAGTGCACCCATTTTCTACATTTTGGCTGTTTAGAATTTCACTCCAATCAGTATCTTTAACCCTGTAAAGCCCACACCATTAAATAATTGGCAGAAAATTCCAATTCTTTGAACTTGGAGCCTTTATTGGTCCCTCTAAACAAACAAAAAAAAAAAAAATTCAAATATAATTTTCCATATATTATTATTTATGGCAATCTTGTATTGTCACTGGAGCACCCTCTAATCAGTGAATCACACCCACTGTTGGATTATTTGTGCACTGCATGTATCTGATTGTATACATCAGGTTTTTCAGGGGAAAAAATGTCACACTGCTCATGTGGAGGGCTGAAAAACTCATGTATCAAATATGATACGTTTGGCGTTATAGGGTTAAGGGCTACTTCAAGATTTTGTATTTGATTTGTAGGTATGAAATCATGGCTACTCTTAACTTTATATGGAATTTGAAATCGCTCAATGGATAATTATCGTGAGAGCAAAATGATATTGTGATCAGACATTCCTGTGATCAGATTATAGGTTTTACTAATCCTGTCAGGATCATTTGTAAACAATAGGTCTATTCTTGTTGAAGAATTTGCAGTAACTCTGGTGGGCCTATCGATGATTTGTTTAAAATTAAGATGATCCATTATTTCTTTAAGATTTTTTCTCCCTTTTTTCTCATTTCAATTTATATTAAAATCACCCATGATAATTACTTGTTTGTTTAAATTACAGTATCCCAGAAGATGTTGTGATGGAAATTTCTTGTCAAGCTAAAGAGTGTATTGTTTGGGTTTAGAGAACTAAAGTATTCATGGTCACAGGCAGTGGTATGATCTCCTCTGTCTGGGCCTCTTCAAGGGAGGGTCATTATGTTCAGCCATTATCTACCGGGGTTAAAACAACAGGTTGTTGTTCTGTTCATCCTCACCATTTAGAATTATTGGAACATGTTAGTTCAGCTAATCAAGGCCCCAGTTTAATCCACATACCATTGTCTCCCTCTGAAGGTTGTCATTATTTTGTTATTGTTGTTATTATATATATATATATATATATATATATATATATATATATATATATATATATATATATATATATATATATATATATATATATATATATAGAAGTCAGGTGCTATGAGTATTGGGCAAAATGCCCCCACGACCCAGCCGGATAAAGCGGGAGAAGATGGATGGATGGATGGATATATAAATAATTGTAACTATACAGGCCACACTTGTCTATAAGCTGTAGGTGTCCATGTCTTCAAGAACGTTTCTAAGTTTGGGCCATCTGCTTTTATGGACTCTGAAAGCATTTGTCATCTTTATGTGTTGACTCATCACGTTGACTCATCAGTTCATCACGGTGCCATTGCCAACGTCTCACCATTCAGAAAGAGCCGCTGTCCTGTCTGGTATCATGTCTACTGTAGAAAGTGCTGCTGTCCTGTCTGGTATCATGTCTCCTGCAGAAAGAGCTGCTGTCCTGTCTGGTATCATGTCTTCTGCAGAAAGAGCCGCTGTCCTGTCTGGTATCATGTCTACTGTAGAAAGAGCCGCTGTCCTGTCTGGTATCATGTCTACTGTAGAAAGAGCCACTGTCCTGTCTGGTATCTTGTCTACTGTAGAAAGAGCCACTGTCCTGTCTGGTATCATGTCTCCTGCAGTGTTAGAATAAAATGCTTATAATGATGAAGTTATTAAAAAATTTACATGTAAGTTAAGAGGTGATCTCAGTTTGCAGAGGGTCTTTCTTTGTTAAGAGAAAGGTATGCAGCTATCTGTTAAGAAACCAGATGCGTGACCTCTTGTGACCTCTTGCTTCGTTCTCGGCTTCGTTCTCATGCCATGTATTTACTCTTATCTCATGAAATGTAAACCTAGTCATGATATACCTCACTATGTTATCTGTGGTAAGCTTAACAAGATTATGTATACTCTGACCATGTTTTGTACTGACATGATGAATTGTTGAAAGTAAATAAAAGTCGTGCTAGAGGGGAGGAGCGGTGGGAGTCTGGATGTGAACGGCTCAGAGGAGCGCACATTCTGCTCTTCCCCGTGTGCATGTAAAAGAGAAAGCTGACTCAGGTGATTTTATCCTCAATTAGGCAGGAGACTGGCATTTATATAAAACTGTAGATATTTCACTGGTTTGTGATCTCTATCTCTTAACAGTAAATGGTCCTTCGAGCCGGATCGGTGTGCTTCTACGCGGGGGATGAACAATAGAGATTGGACGTGTGCGCGCACCCAGCTTGAGCTGAAAAATCCGTCTTTTCTCGACGGCAACCCCTGTTGGGCATCCTCTTCGTGGAAGGACCCGGTCAACCAGATCCAGTTTTATCACCTGAGGTCAGAAATTTAACTTCTAAGAGTGAAGTTTTAGAGAACTACATAGAGATGAATCTAGTGTAGAAGTGTGAATCTAGTGTAGAGTGTGAATGAATTGATGAATGGGGATTCAAATTGATCACTGTTAAGGTGTATCAATGTTGAATCTCATTAAGGACATAGGTCGATGGTGTGCTGAAAATTGATCCAGCGTTCTTCTCGGTGTGTGAATTAACACCAAGTTTATGACCGCCCATCGTGGTAGAAGCTTGTCATAAAACACAGAGAAGTTTCCCGTCGATCAACAGTAGGCAACAACCTAGACACATATTACGACATGGCAGAAAAACCAGTAAAAATAGAAACAGACTCGGAGTATATGAAGCGAATTTATTTAGAGAGTTGTAAATTCCTACGAAAATGGAAAGTAAAATATAATTTTGATGGAACTCTTGATGAAATTAAATTAAGCCAGTTAATGTTGAACTTATCAATTCATGATCAATTTAAAGGAAAGACCAAATATACACCTGGTAAACAGGTAACTACAGCTCGACTATGGATAGCAGAAAGTAAAAAGCGTAAAAGTACAACAGCATTTGCAGTGTCTTGTCCGGAGGACGATGATGGCACAGTGGTGCAAAGGCGCCCTCTGCAGGCAGAACAGGCAGAACAGGCAGAGAGTGGTGAGGAACAAGGCGAAAATGAGGAATTGGCTAAAAAAGAAAAGGAGGAGGAGTTTAGGACCCTGGGGCTTTATCCAAAACTTCCAGAATTAGAAGTACGAAAAAAGCAAGCCAACCAATACCCGATTTGGGCTCCTCCCACTGCCCCAGAGGCCCAGCAGAGCCCTCCACCTGCATATGATACAAAAACTCCACCCCCCTGGCAACTCCCATCTCCTATATCAAACCGTACCAGAAGTAAGACAGAGATGCCAGGTCTAGTTAAATATGCCACAGACCAGACATGGATTCAAATAGACTGTCCCACGAAAGAAGAAGAAATAGCTGAAGGGTATCCTTTAATTTTGCTTCCAGACCTGCATACGCAAGGGGCAACAATAAAAGTATACAGACCATGGGCTGTAGCAGACATAAAAAAGGCACTGGAAGGGGTTACTAAAGCTGAATCTGATATAGAAACGTGTATTTCAGACTTAAAAGATTTAATAACTTCATACGGCCTTGATGCAATGGAATGTCAACGTGTTTTAATGTTGCATTTAGGACATAAATGGGCTTTAGTTAGAGAAGACTTTGACCCGACCCAACCGCATGGAAACGGGAGACGCATTATCCCCGCAGCAGACATTGGACCTGTTCTAGGCCATCCAAATGGAGTGTTCGGTAGAATGCGTACACAGTTTCAGCGTAGAGCAGATTATAATAAAATCCAAAACACCAAACAGAAAGATGGGGAAACAGTGCAGGAATTTCAGGTCCGTATGACGGAAGTATTTAAAGCAAACAGTGGCATCACAGAGAATGCAGATGTTAATGGGCCTTATCAACAACAACTTAAAATGGCTATATTAGGAGGACTTAAAGAACCAATTCAACACTGGCTCCAAAAGACATATGTAGGCTTTCCTACGGCAACATTGACAGATTTTATGACATACGCAATACACGCTGAGGGTGTAGTACAGAAAAAGAAAATGCAGCAGGCAAACAAAGTGCTTATCTCTGAATCTGGAGTAGAGACATATGTCCTAGAAAAAAGACAAAAAAAACAATATCAAAATGCCGAACAAAAATACAGAGGAAATGATAAAAAGGTAAAAGATAGGCAGGAGGGCAGATGTTATATATGCCACAAAAGAGGACATTTTGCTAAAAACTGTAAACTGAGGGGGGGAGATAGTGACAGTGAAGAAGGAGAGGAAGAGGACGAAAAACAGAAGCCTAGTAAAGCATGACTAGATAAGAAATACAAGGATAAATGTCAGGAAGAAAGAAAATGGAAAATAACAAAACAAAAAGAGATACATGTGGCTGAAGAAACTATGCCTACAGAAATACAGATTCAAAATAACACAGGAGAGGAAGATGATCCCCAAAGTGCAGAAATGTATCTGTCATTTAATGAGATAGATTACAGGACAAAACCAGAAATGACGATTTATGTGAATGGGCAGCCTATGTTGTTCTTGGTGGACACAGGTGCAGAAAGGACTGTTATGAGAGACATAAAACCATTTACATCCTCAAATAAAACCATAAGAATTATTTCAGCAAATGGCAATATACAATCCCAAAAAATAAGCACCCCAATAGGGTTTAGTTTGACAGCCACAGAACCGAGACTACAGTTAGAAGTAGTATTATCACCGAGATGTCCGCATAACCTCCTAGGCAGAGATCTAATATTAATGTTAGGTTTAGCATTACTTCCTACGCCAGAGGGACGTCTAATGATAGTCAAAGCAGATGCCCTGAATTACACAGGGGTCCACCCCGTTGAGAGCACAGGGGCCCTCCACTATTGGTGGAGCCTAGACCTGCCAGAAAATGATCTGCAGAAAACTGCTGAATCACTTATAAAGATAGCAGAAGGGATAATACAGGGGGAGTATGACAGAAAAGAAAGAGACGAATTACATTGTACACTTAGGTACAAACGCACCCCAGGACCAGACCAACCCTATAATGGCGAAGTGCACAAATTAGGTCCCCAAAGTGTGACCTTACCTTACATTTATGCCAAGGATGGGTGTTCCTTCTGTGACATAAATGTAACTGAAACTGTGACTAGACTAATGCAGTCCCCATACACAAGACACGTGTCACTGACAAAAGGGGAAAATGACGAATGGAGGGACAATGCAATAAATATGAGACATGTACGTTCAATTACAGACTGGACTGTAACCAAAGATCCTAGTGTAGAAAAAAGCCCGAGTACTAGATGGAAAAGGAAAAAACTACATTATAGAGTGACAACAAAACCACAGACACATTTGACAGAGGGAGGAATAGACTGCGAAATGTGACATGTAGATGCAGAAACATTCGTGCTAACTCCGGAAGAAAATGAAGCCTTAGAAATAATCTCACAAAAAGTGTGGAGCAAAGGCCCAGCAGATGTAGGCCTAATGCATGGTGCCCAACCTATAAAAATCACAGGCAAAACTGAGTTTAGGCCAAGAATTAAACAATATCCCCTAAAGCCAGATGCAGAAAAAGGGATAGAGCCAGTAATAGAAGACTTAAAAAAGGCAGGTGTAATAGTTCCATTCCCAGAGGCTAAATGCAATACACCAATTTTTCCAATAAAAAAAGCCCCACCCTCCACTTCGTGGAGAATGATTCAAGACCTACGTGCAGTGAATGATGCAATGCAACAGACTACACCAAATGTACCTAATCCACACACCTTATTAAACTCTATTAACCCAGAAAGCAAATTCTTCTCAGTTACAGACTTAGCAAACGCCTTTTTTTTAGCATTCCAGTTGCAAAAGAGAGTCAAGATTGGTTTGGATTCACTTATAAAGGCCAGAAATATACCTTTGCTCGACTCCCACAAGGATTGGCTATTTCTCCCACAGTGTTTTCTCAAAACATTGCAAATTGCCTAAGTGGTTTTAACCCAAAAAATGGCAGCCAAATTATTGTCTATGTAGATGACATCTTAGTGACGAATGCAGATCAGGAAAAATGCAAACAAGATACATTAGCCTTACTCGAGTACCTAGGCCAAACAGGCAACAAAGTGAGCCAAGATAAATTGCAACTATGGAGAAAAGAAGTGAAATATTTAGGCCACAATCTCACTTCAGAGGGCAGAACCATCTGTGAATCCAGGAAAGCAGCCATTTTAGCTGCCCCAAAACCACTCACAAAAAACAGATGATGTCATTTTTAGGCCTCTGTAATTCTTGCAGAGCATGGGTTGTAGATTACGCAGAAATGGTCCGACCCTTACAAAATCTAATTTATGAGACTCCAATGACAATGGCAGATCATATACATTGGACAGCAGAAGCAGAAACAGCCTTCTGTAAATTGAAACGGGCATTGGCAACTACCACTGTACTGGCACTTCCTGATTACACAAAACCTTTCATTCAAACATGTGATACCCGAAATGGGTTTATGACTTCAGTGTTAATGCAAAAATATGGCTCAAGACTAAGACCAGTTGCCTATTACTCAAAACAACTAGATCCTGTGGCCAGAGCCACACCACCTTGTGTACAGGCAGTGATAGCTGCTGCAATGGCCATACATGAGTCACCAGAAGTGGTTCTATTTCACCCACTGACCCTCAAGGTTTCACATACCGTATCAGCGCTTTTAATGCAAACCAATATGGCATTTTTGTCACTTGCACGACATTTGATGTGCATGACAGTGCTATTATCACAACCACACCTAACCATAGAAAGGTGCAGTGCACTAAACCCAGCCACACTCCTCCCCCTGCCGGAGGATGGGCAGGAGCATGACTGCATAAGAGAAACTGAAATTATCCACAAACCCCGACCTGACTTACAAGATACTCCACTGAATACAGGTGCAATAGTATTTGTAGATGGCTCAGCGAGTAAGAACAAGACAGGCCAAAATCAAGTAGGATACGCCATTACTACTGTGGATAAAATTTTAAAACAAATAAAACTACATTCAAACTTATCAGCACAGGCTGCAGAATTAATAGCAGTTACGGAAGCATGTAAATTATTTAAAGACAAAGAATTGACCATATGGACAGATAGTCAATATACATATGGATCAATGCATCACTTCTGTACACAATAGGCCAGAAGAGGTTTTAAAACATCCAGCGGTAAAACAGTGGCACATAAAGGCCTACTAGAAAATCTTTTAGAAGCCATAAAATTACCTAAAAGGCTAGCCATCTGCAAATGTGAAGCACACAAATCAAAAACAGATCCTATCTCGATAGGAAACAGATTAGCAGATACCGCAGCTAAAGCAGTGGCACAAAGCACACAGACGTTACATTCAGAAGAAATAACTAATCAAGACGAAAATTTGTTGTTAAATTATCAACAAAATGTCCCCAAATCTGAGAGAGATGCCTGGATAGGGAAAGGAGCTACAATAAAAAATAACCTATATGTAGACCCTGCTGATAAACCATGGCTACCAAAATCATTGTTTAAATGGGCAGCAAGATTGACACATAGTCCCTGCCATGTGTCAACAGGGGGAATGGTTAATATGGTGGAAAGACATTATAATACAATAGGCTTTAATACATACTCAAACATTTTTTGTAAACAATGCCTAATCTGTATTAAAAATAATGCACAAGGACAGCTGAGACCTAAAAGAGGAGCTTTCTCTAATCCAGAACATCCTTTTCACACACTACACATGGATTTCATTCAATTAACGAAATCCAAAGGTGTAGAGTATTGTCTAGTGATTATTGACGCATTCTCCAAATGGGTGGAAATATTCCCAACAGCTAAACCGGATGCACTAACGGTGGCGAAAGCAATATGCAAGAGCATAATTCCCACATTTGGCATTCCAAAAGTTATAAGATCAGATAACGGGACCCATTTTGTTAATGAAGTCATCACAAAGATAGGAGAGAGATTTAACATAGATCTGAAAAGACACTGTGTATATCACCCACAGTCAGCAGGCCTAGTGGAGAGGACGAATGGGACAATAAAACACAAGTTGGTCAAAACAATGAAGGAAACCAACAGACCATGGCCTGATTGCATTGAACTAGTTAAACTAAACATGCATATTTTGCCAGCAGAAGGACATACGTTGAGCCCATTTGAAATACTATATGGAAGGCCGTATACTATTCCGGATCTACAATTAAAGACAAAAGATCAACCAGACTCTGATCAAGATCTTATTGACTATATGAGAAAAACCCTGTTAACAAGAGATGTTGTAAACAGCAATAAACTGCCAGAAGGAACTATTTCTCCACAGGGCAACACGGCAAAACCAGGAGACCACGTGTTCTTAAAGACTCTAAAGCGGAAGAACTGGACAAGTCCAAGGTGGGAGGGACCGTACCGAGTCGTCTTGGCTACACCCACTGCAGTAAAGGTCGAGGGCAAAGCAACCTGGATTCATCAGTCGCACTGTAAGTTAAGGAACCAGTTGGACCTGACAGATCCAGCCTCCTAGACCTCCTAGACCTCCTAGACCTCCTGGACCTCCTAGATCTCCTAGATCTCCTAGATCTCCTAGACAACTCCTAGACCAGGACTTCACTCCAAGAGGGAACAGCAGGTAAACTGCTGTTCACTCCAACGGTGTTCTTACGAGGGAGTTTACCCTCGGGCACTGAAAAAGATGACAGCTCCATCCATCCCAAGGGAAAAGCAACTGTCTGAGAGAAAAGAAGTCAAACAACCACAGGACACCCAGTTAAGATGGTTAAATAAGGTGTTATTTGTCATGATTTTATTCATGGTGTACATAGCAATAATGTTTTTGATATATATCGAACATACACACACTGACATGGTAGTAAGTACACAGGTCGCACAAAACAAATACAACGACTCCACTGTCTTTGAAACTGTGACACATCCTACGACTGAAATGACAAAAAAGGACAAGACAGAACTGACCCAAGTATTGATGCATAAACGATACATACTTGCTCGTAGAGAAGTGATAAATCCACATCAAGTACATCACGTACTAAATAATAAATGGTTTAACCTTATGAACATAACAGCAAAACACCTTAACATCACAAAGGACTGTTATATCTGTTCCCTTATCCCTCACCATGCCAATGAGGTACCGGTGTTTACACCTGTCCCTCTTTCAGCTAAAGACATGTTTTGTGCACTGGTAGGGTACTGGTCGATGCAGATGAGTGTTAAACTGCCTCTATGTGAAGGTTATTTGACAAACGCCTCAGACTGGAGGGATCCAGCTAAGTGGACTGACAACACTAACCAGACCTTATGGAAAGGTGTCCAGGTTAGAAAGGGACCTGAGTTCCCCGGACTGACAGTGACCAGAGAATGTGACAAGGGTTTCCAGTGGGTGGGTAGCACTCAAGGCCGTAAAGAGCTCCCAGTCCCCGGATGGAAAACCACCGCCTATAACGGGGGGCCATGGTATGCACTGCCTCTTACCCACAGAGGTAGCACAGTTGGACCCATGACAGGCATTTTCACATTTAATTTGACGCAGGTAGCTATGGACCTGAACTTAGTTGGACTGCCAGCCGACTGGACTAGGCTTAACGTGCCCATCTGGGCCATTCCAGCTCCTGTAGGAGCGGTATGGATGTGTGGGGAAACTGCTCACCTTATCCTACCACCAGACTGGTGTGGAGGCTGTTACTTAGCTTCTCTCCAGCCAACAGTTTTCCAATTAATCTCAACTGACCAAAACCCACACTACACACCGCCAAAGCAATCTAACACCCATACCCCTCTGATAAGTGGCACAAGAGGGTATTTTATGACTCTCTTCCCAAACTATGGTGCAGCTTATTTAGGACATAGAATGAATGATGTATGGTGGGCGTTAGAAAACATAACTGGTATACTAGATGATATTACTACTCAACTCCGTGATGACCCAGAGCGCAAAGCCATGAGAGAAATGCTCATGTTACACCAGCTCTCTCTAGATTTCCTATTTGCATCAGATGGAGGAATCTGTACTAAATTTGGCTCTGAACACTGTTGTACTTTTATTCCAGACTCTGCTGGAAACTGGTCTGAAATACATGACAGGGTTTCCACCCTCAAAGAGGAATTAGCTCAAGCTAAAGATCAGGGAGGAAATTTTGATTCATGGTACAGTTGGTTTGATATATTTGGCCGATACAGGAAATTGGCAGCCACTATTTTAATCTCTTTAGTAATGTGTGCACTTTTGCTTCTAGTGTGTGGATGTTGTTGTATTCCAATCTTCAAAGCACTAATGTAAAAGTCTATTCAGAGCACAAAGACCTTAAACAATGAGGAGTTTCAACTTCTCTTAACAGATACCTTAACTTTTGACTCTGACAAGGACAGCCCGGACCTGGACTTTGAACACAAATAGACAAACTGAAACACAGGTAAAATGACTAAGAGCCAACATTATCCTCGAGTGTACGATTTTACACATTTTTATGATGACATGTGCTAAAGTTATTAAAATAAAGGGCTCACGTTCTGATCTTATATGATGTAATTTTTATAAACAGGGGGAAAAATGTTAGAATAAAATGCTTATAATGATGAAGTTATTAAAAAATGTACATGTAAGTTAAGAGGTGATCTCAGTTTGCAGAGGGTCTTTCTTTGTTAAGAGAAAGGTATGCAGCTATCTGTTAAGAAACCAGATGCGTGACCTCTTGTGACCTCTTGCTTCGTTCTCGGCTTCGTTCTCATGCCATATATTTACTCTTATCTCATGAAATTTAAACCTAGTCATGATATACCTCACTATGTTATCTGTGGTAAGCTTAACAAGATTATGTATACTCTGACCATGTTTTGTACTGACATGATGAATTGTGGGCTCACCACCTGCAGAGGCGTTCATAGGGGGGGTCAGGTGCTATGAGTATTGGGCAGCAAGCTGCCCTCGCGACCCAGCCGGATTA
Organism: Odontamblyopus lacepedii; assembly: GCA_034769755.1. NCBI lineage: Eukaryota > Metazoa > Chordata > Actinopteri > Gobiiformes > Gobiidae > Odontamblyopus > Odontamblyopus lacepedii. The sequence goes on along the minus strand of CM068346.1, from coordinate 8,946,802 downwards.
AGCGGGAGAAGATGGATGGATGGATGGATGATGAATTGTTGAAAGTAAATAAAAGTCGTACTAGAGGGGAGGAGCGGTGGGAGTCTGGATGTGAACGGCTCAGAGGAGCGCACATTCTGCTCTTCCCCGTGTGCACGTAAAAGAGAAAGCTGACTCAGGTGATTTTATCCTCAATTAGGCAGGAGACTGGCATTTATATAAAACTGTAGATATTTCACTGGTTTGTGATCTCTATCTCTTAACATGCAGAAAGAGCCGCTGTCCTGTCTGGTATCATGTCTCCTGCAGAAAGAGCCGCTGTCCTGTCTGGTATCATGTCTCCTGCAGAAAGAGCCGCTGTCCTGTCTGGTATCATGTCTACTGTAGAAAGAGTCGCTGTCCTGTCTGGTATCATGTCTCCTGCAGAAAGAGCCGCTGTCCTGTCTGGTATCATGTCTACTGTAGAAAGAGTCGCTGTCCTGTCTGGTATCATGTCTACTGTAGAAAGAGCCGCTGTCCTGTCTGGTATCATGTCTACTGTAGAAAGAGTCGCTGTCCTGTCTGGTATCATGTCTCCTGCAGAAAGAGCCGCTGTCCTGTCTGGTATCATGTCTACTGTAGAAAGAGTCGCTGTCCTGTCTGGTATCATGTCTACTGTAGAAAGAGCAGCTGTCCTGTCTGGTATCATGTCTACTGTAGAAAGAGCCGCTGTCCTGTCTGGTATCATGTCTACTGCAGAAAGAGCTGCTGTCCTGTCTGGTATCATGTCTCCTGCAGAAAGAGCCGCTGTCCTGTCTGGTCTCATGTCTCCTGCAGAAAGAGCCACTGTCCTGTCTGGTATCATGTCTCCTGCAGAAAGAGCCGCTGTCCTGTCTGGTCTCATGTCTCCTGCAGAAAGAGCCACTGTCCTGTCTGGTATCATGTCTCCTGCAGAAAGAGCCGCTGTCCTGTCTGGTCTCATGTCTCCTGCAGAAAGAGCCACTGTCCTGTCTGGTATCATGTCTCCTGCAGAAAGAGCTGCTGTCCTGTCTGGTATCATGTCTCCTGCAGAAAGTGCCACTCTTCTGTCTGTCTTACCAGCGTTCATTTAGCATCATAACTTATTTTATCACATGCCCTAACCCTAACCCTAGCTGTTTTAGTGCTGACAACATCACTTGCTAATGCTGCAGCTACATTTTATCCACACAGACAGTGTCGCTTTCTGCACTCAGGCTGTGCGAGCATCCACTGTGTTGATAATAGTCCATCCTTAAATTAGTTACATCATTGGTTAAGCTGCAGGGTTCAAAGGGTGTGAAAAAAGTAGCAGGTTATAGTCCAGAAATTATGGTACTCAAGGGAAGTCCAGAGAAAATATGATTTTCTCTTTTTATTTTGTTATAAATTAACAACATATTGTAGGTCAAAGACAAAGTATAGCCATCTCTTATTACTTTAAATTTGACCTGTTGTATTTGTAGCTGTTTGTGTTTCAGACTCCTGTGAGGTCTCTCTGGACCCAAACACAATTCACAGAAATCTTACACTGTCTGAGGACAAACTGAGAGTCACCTGGGAGTGGGAGGAGCAGCCGTATCCAGATCAGGAGGACAGATTCAGGTCCTGAGCTGCACTGGCCTGAGGGGGTGCTGTTACTGGGAGGTGGAGCAGAAAAATAAGGTTGATATAGTGGTGAGTTACAGAAGAATCAGATGGAGAGGAACAGGAAAGGAGAGTAGGTTTGGAGAAAATGATCAGTCCTGGTGTCTACAGGTTGATAATGGACGATACAGCGTCCACCACAACAGCATTAAAAATAACATCTACACTCCACAAGGACTTTCATTAGTCGCGGGTTTGTTCTCTGGCAGAGTGGGTGTGTTCCTGGACACTGAGGCTGGATCTTTGTCCTTCTATGTTGTCCTCTCAGATGGAAAACTGATCCATCTCCACACGTTCACCTCCTCCTTCACTGAGCCGGTGTTCCCTGGGTTTGGGGTGTGGAACTGTTTGAGTTCAGTGTCTGTGGTGAAAGCGAAAACACAGGGGACCGTATAATAAGGACTCTATTTAACTTCATTACTTTGGGAAGGCTGTGGTGGGGATGGGGCTGAGCAGCGCATAGTTTTGTATCCAGTTGAAACCAGAAGTTTACATACACTATATAAAAACACACATATGCTTTTGTTTCTCACTGTCCGACATGAAATCAGAATAAACATTTCCTTAACAATTAACAAAATTATTTCTATTTGCTAAATGCCAGGTAAAAACAACAGGATTTTTATATGATATATTTTTTATATATTTTTATAACTTTTTTACAGTTTACAGTTTAGTGCTTTTGTTACTATTGCCTTTAAACTGTATGATCTGGGTAAAACGTTTTGATGTTGTTCCACAAGCTTCTCACAATAGTTTGTAGGAATTTTGGCCCATTCCTCCTGACAGAACTGATGTAACTGAGCCAAGTTTTTTAGGTCGCCTTGCTCGTACACGCCGTTATAGCTCTGCCCATAAATCTTTAATAGGTTTTAGATCCGGGCTCTGTGATGGCCACTCCAAAACACTGACTTTGTTATCCTTAAGCCACTTTGTAACCAGTTTGGCTGCATGCTTCAGGTCAATGTCCATTTGGAAGAACCATTTGTGCCTAAGCTTCAACTTCCTGGCTGATGTCTTCAGATGTTGCTTCGGTATTTCCACATAGTGTTCTTTCCTCATGATGCCATCTATTTTGTGAAGTGCACCAGTCCCTCCATCAGCAAAACAACCCCATAACATGATGCTACCACCCCCATGTTCTACAGTTGGACGGTGTTCTGAGACCTGCAGGCTTCCCCCTTTTTCCTCCAAACAAACGATCGTCATTGTCTCCAAACAGATCATTTATAGATTCATCAGACCACAGAACATGTCTCCAAAACTTTAAGTCTTTGCCCTTCTGTGCATTAGCAAACTTTAATCTGACTTTCTTTTGGAGTAATGACTTCTTCCTGGCAGAGTAGCTTTTCAACCCATATGTGTACAGTACTCGTTTCACTGCTGATAATGACACATTCTTACCGTCTTCAGTCATCATCTTCACAAGGTCTTTTGCTTTTGTCTTTGGGTTGTTCTGGACATTTTGGACCAGAGTACGTTCATCTCTGGGACTGAACCCATCTCCTTCCTGAGCGATACGATGGTTGGATGTCCCCATGATGTTTATACTTGCGTATAATTGTCTGAACAGATAAACGCGGCACCGTTAGGCATCTGGAAATTGCACCCAAGGATGAACCAGACTTGTACAAATCCACAATTCTCGTCCTGATATCTTGACTGATTTCTTCTGATGTTTCCCATGATTGTTTCACAGAAGCAGTGTGTTTCAAAAGTGCCCTAAAATACATCCACAGGCGTGTCGCTAATTCACTCAAATGCTGTCAATAAACCAATCAGAAGCTTCCAAAGAGATGTCATCATCATCCCAAATTGTTTAAAGGCATATTGATCTTAGTGTATGTAAACCGCTGACTTTGAAAAAAGTGATAAAAAATTGTGTTAGAAAATCATGTTGTCTTTATTCTGGCATTTAGCAAATACAAATAATTTTGTTAATTGTAATTGACCTAAAAGTTTATTCTGATTTCATGTCTGACAGTGAGAAAAAAAGCATCTGTGTGTTTTTCTAAAGTGTATGTAAACTTCTGGTTTCAACTGGATGTCTATAACTGTTCCAGAGGTTCATAATGTCTACAGTTATAATTCTTCACATTCTTGTGTTTTTGGACACTTGATTTTGGGAAAATAAAACACAAAAAATATGTAGCATTCATCTTTCCTCTCTGTTATTCTCTGTTACTCTAACTCTGTTATTCAGGTCAGACTTTAATCTGATCTCTGTTTGAACACAATCTGAGCAGAGCTACAACAGGTGAGCTGATTTTTTTTACTGCTGAACTCGTTCCTCTCAAATAACAGTAACATTGCCTCATAAGAGCTATATTTACACCATGATCTTCCTTTGGAACACCATTATCTAAATTAATAATCCAGAGGGCGGGGGCAGCAATGGCAAATTTGGTACAATATGGGAACAAAATGCAAAAATGTCACATGTTTGAATGATAAAATGCAGCACTTCCCCCAAAAGACCCCTCACCTCTTGTCTGTGATATTGCACAATACTGAACGCTCAGGGAAATAGTAAATAGTAAACAAACTGTGAAAATCATTACTAATAATCACAATTATAACTATTATATTTATAATTGTTTAAACCTGGTTCACTTCAGGTTCAGACCTGGTTCAGACCTGGTTTAGCCCTGGTTCAGTCCTGGTTTAGATGTGGTTTAGATGTGGTTTAGTCGACAGTTGCACCTGGAGCAGCCGGGAGCTGATCCCACGGGCCGGCACGGAGCGCCTGCAGGCGGCTGTGCGCTTTACAGATCCTCTTGCCTGGATCTTGCCGTTTCCCGGGGCCGTGGGATTAGGCTCTAGTGACACGTCGAGGGAATCCCCCCCAGACTGAGCGGCCATCCTTTCCCCGCCGAGTTAGACAGTATCACTCTGATGAACGGCTCGCTTTCAGACTAGCCCCATCCATCCATCCATCCATCTTCTCCCGCTTAATCCGGCTGGGTCGCGGGGGCAGCGTGCTGCCCAATACTCATAGCACCTGACCCCCCCTATGAACCCCTCTGCAGGTGGTGAGCCCACAGGAGGGTGGACATCATGGTGTTAGTGATGTTAGTTCATAGGGGTGCGGGCATGTTTTGGGTTGATGGGGGAAACCGGAGTACCCGGAGGAAACCCATCCAGACACGGGGAGGAACATGCAAACTCCACACAGAAAGGCCCAGGTGACCCGGGGATCGAACCCGCAACCTTCTTGCTGTGAGACTAGCCCCACTTGCCCCAATTCAATTCGCTCTATCTCGACTGTTTTGTACAGACGCATGACGACATTCTGAGTCAGGATAAGTAGTATTATATGTCTGCTGTAGTGCAGGGAGCTTGTATGAATTTTGACACTCTATTTGACAAAATCGTCCGTTATTCAGAGCGGCATTTTGTCAACTTAAGTCAACAAAAATTGCTCAAACTCACTCGTGCACAGTCCTGCACCGAACCAAATGACCTGTACCAAAACGGTTCAGAATGAATACAAATACTGTTACACCTCTAATATATTGTGATGAGTGAGCTCCTCCATGTCATTTCCCTTGTGGATCAATAAAATTCATCTAAGTCTTGATTTCATTGGACTTTGAAAACTGTTCTAGACCCTAGAACTGGCGATAGTGTGACAACAATCAGCATTTTAACAGTACAGAACAAGGTGATGTCAATGAAGCACAGCCAGAGAGGGAAGTACAGAGAGCACTCTGTGCACAAAAAGGCATTTCATTCACAAAATAAGTCCTGACAGTTGGCGCCCCATAAACTGAGAGCTGCAGTGTCTGTTGAACATGCGCAGAAACATCACCATAACCAGCTTTTTTCTAAAACAAAACAAAAGAATAAATATCAATGATTTTAACACAAATTATGTGATTATTTTCTGATTTGAAATCATTCTTGATAAAATTAAAGTATATTATTGAACTTTTTTTAAAGAAAAGTTTTGGGTGAGGCTGTTGAGCTGTCGTTCTGAAGCTCAAAAGGCTGCGTTCCACCTTATGATGTCATTAAGTGGTAGCCTTAAAGTTTACAGATATTTTCAGTCTCAGTTGATCTACACCTAAAACTGCAACTCACAGACCTTTACTTGTCGCCCTTTTAATGCTTCAGTTTCAGCATTTTGTTCAGTTGAGATGGCAGCAGGGCTTCAAATAACTCTAATGAACTAGAGTTTAAAAACACAGTGGAGCACTTCCTGTATCACTGCATGACATCACGAGGTGGAACAGAGCGTTTTGCGTTTGAGAGAAGAACATTAGATCATGGATCAGAAAACAGGATGGAAGATCTCAGCTTTAAATCTGCTTTATTTGTTCCACTTTGCAGAGACACCTCAGCCTCTGCTGCGCCGCTTCAGACGGCGACGCTATTTTTATAATTTTATATTTCCAGAGCGTCGCCATGGAAACTAAGTTAGTTCAGCTCCAAATTCAAACAAGTCTCTGATGTTTTATTAAAAAAAAATTTTAAATAGGGAAAGATATTGGCTCCCTGCTCTGAAACTTCACAGGAGCCAAACCCAGAACCCGACCAGGGCTTTAAAAACCTGTTTATGGGACCAGGACTAGACCAGGACTAGACCAGGACTAGACCAGGACTAGGCCAGGACTAAACCAGGACTAGACCAGGACTAGACCAGGACTAGGCCAGGACTAGACCAGGACTAGACGAGGACTAGACCAGGACTAGGCCAGGACTAGACCAGGACTAGACCAGGACTAGACCAGGACTAGACCAGGACTAGGCCAGGACTAGACCAGGACTAGGCCAGGACTAGACCAGGACTGGATTTCAGATGGTGAATAATGTAAAAGCAGACAGGAGCAGACAGGAGCAGTTTAGTGACTTTTCGATAAAAATAAAATCAATGTTAAAATATGTGGAGTCTGTGGGAGCATCAGGTCTGATCTGTGTGAAAACTGCAGGAACAAAGACGTATGATGGACAGAGTGAGAAAGAGGAGGGGAGAGAGAGAGAGAATGAGGAGGTAGGAAAAGAGTTGGAGAGGGGAAAGAGGCGGAGATAGAAAGAAGAGAGAGGAGGAAAGGGAGGGAAAAAGAAGATGGAGAGGGGAGAGGGGAGAGAGAGGAGAAGAGGGAGAGGAGGAGAGAGGGGGAGAGGAGGAGAGGGAGAGGAGGAGAGGGAGAGGAGGAGAGGGGGGAGGAGGAGAGGGAGAGAGGAGGGGAGAGGAGTAGAGAGGGAGAGGAGTAGAGAGGGAGAGGAGTAGAGAGGGAGAGGAGGAGAGAGGGAGAGAGGAGGAGAGAGGGAGAGGAGGAGAGAGGGTGAGAAGAGGAGAGAGGGAGAGGAGGAGAGAAGGGGAGAGGAGTAGAGAGGGAGAGGAGGAGAGGGGGAGAGGAGGAGAGAGGGAGAGGAGGAGAGAGGGGGAGAGGAGTAGAGAGAGAGAGGAGGAGAGAGGGGAGAGGAGGAGAGAGGGGGAGAGGAGTAGAGGGAGAGGAGGAGAGAGGGGGAGAGGAGGAGAGAGGGAGAGGAGTAGAGAGGGAGAGGGGGAGAGCAGTAGAGAGGGAGAGGAGGAGAGAGGGGGAAAGGAGGAGAGAGGGAGAGGAGGAGAGAGGGAGAGGAGGAGAGAGGGAGAGAAGGAGAGAGGTGGAGAGGAGGAGAGAGGGAGAGGAGAAGAGAGGGGGAGAGGAGAAGAGAGGGAGAGGAGAGAGGGAGAGGAGTAGAGAGGGAGAGGAGGAGAGAGGGGGAGAGGAGGAGAGAGGGAGAGGAGTAGAGAGGGAGAGGGGGAGAGGAGTAGAGAGGGAGAGGAGGAGAGGGAGGGAAAAAGAAGATGAGAGAGGGAGAGAAAGAGGAGAAGAGAGGAGGAGAGAGAGGAGGAGAGGGGGAAAAAGAAGATGAGAGAGGGAGAGAAAGAGGAGGAGAGAGAGGAGGAGAGGGGGGAGAATAGAGGGAGAGGGGGCAGAGAGAGAGGAGAAGAGGGAGAGGAGGAGAGAGGGAGAGGAGGAGAGAGGGAGAGGAGGAGAGAGGGGGAGAGGAGGAGAGAGGGAGAGGAGAAGAGAGGGGCAGAGGAGGAGAGAGGGAGAGGAGGAGAGAGGGAGAGGAGGAGAGAGGGAGAGGAGGAGAGAGGGGGAGAGGAGGAGAGACGGAGAGGAGTAGAGAGGGAGACGGGGAGAGGAGGAGAGAGGGAGAGGAGGAGAGAGGGAGAGGAGTAGAGAGGGAGAGGAGGAGAGGGAGGGAAAAAGAAGATGAGAGAGGGAGAGAAAGAGGAGAAGAGAGAGAGGAGGAGAGAGAGGAGGAGAGGGGGAAAAAGAAGATGAGAGAGGGAGAGAAAGAGGAGGAGAGAGGAGGAGAGAGACAGGGAGAATAGAGGGAGAAGGGGAGGAGAGAGAGAGCAGCAAGAGAGAAGGGGAGAGGAGGAGAGGAGGAGAGGGAGGGAGAAAGAAGATGAGAGAGGGAGAGGAGAAAAGGGAGGGAGAAAGAAGAGAGAGAAAGAGGATAATGAAGAAAGAAGAGGAGAGCGAAGAGGAGGAGAGCGGTTCTGAATTGTGACGTGATGGACAGAAGAGACTTTGTGGAGTCGGGGAAAGCGCCTGTGCCCTGGAGACGGGGCATCTGACTCACAAATCCTGCTTTTGTGCGTGAAAAGAATCAGATGAATGAGACGATCTGTGCAGGGCAAATATAATGTTTAAACTAATCTAATATTAGTGATGGAGAGAGAGAGAGAGAGAGGGGGGTGAAAGGAGGGGTGGAAAGAGACAGAAGAGAAAGGAGCCTCCAGTCTCCCGGGTCTGATCGGGTTCTTTGAGTCTCCGGGATGAGCCTGTGTCCCGGTGATGAGAAACCAGGAGACTCTCACTGGGGTTTTCTCAAAGTACCAGGATACTGTGGCCTGTAGTCGCACGGTCCTGATTTCTCCATAGAAACGACTTTTCCTGACGCGGTGACACAGCTCCACAGCCTCATGTTCTTACTTGAATGTTTGTCTTCTTTTTTGTTGTTAGAAACCTGTTAAAAAGCCTGAAGTTACCAAAGTTACTACAGCAGGATCCTGAAAACACACGGCAAAAAAGGATTTTCTAGCATAGTTAAACTGACTTGAATTAAGCAGAATCATCTTAAAAGACCAATTTTAAGATTTTTTTTACTTAATAAGATGAGTTTTTTTTACTTGTTTCAAGATATTCCATCCTGATTTATCTTCTCTAGATATTGCAACTTATTCTAAGCACTTTTTATATTAACTCAGTCCAGGTTAAGCCTCTTTAACTTCCTTCTCAAACCAATAAGGTGAAAAATCTTGCCATAAATACTTGAAACTAGTGTTTTTTGATAGAGCAAGATTCATATTTTGTCTTGTTTTAAGAAAAGTTTGTAAGTGAAAATTTCTTACTGCACTGGCAGATAATTTCACTTAAAATAGGGCATTTTTACCTCAAAATTGGTATTTCTTATTTTTTGATAGGCCTTTTTTGCAGTGCACACTCATTAACCGACCAATCAGGCGCCTTCTATCCCCGACGCCTTCTAGTTAGCAACAGGTTTGATTGACAGCGTTACTAAGCGCCTGTCAAAGCAGCAGTGAAGCATGAAGCGACGTTACCTCCAATAACCTCGCTCCTGATTGGCATTCTGAGGGGGTGGACGACATCATCGACCAAAAATAAAAGTGCAAACATCTTAAGAACCAGAATCACACAAATGACACTTTTTGCAGCACAAACGAACCACAAACGACTGACTCCATTTTGGATGTTTTCGAGCATTTTGAAGCTTCCTGGGACTGACCCCAGTTTGACCTATAAAAGAATCGTTCATTTCTCCAAAACGAAATAAGCAAAAACCAAACTTTTTGCAGCACAAACGAAACACAAATGATTGACAGTTTCTGTGTAGGTTTGGTTTGATGGGGGCGACTTCACGCAGGTTTTTTGGTCATGTCGCTCCAGTGAGCTCAGGCCATGGAAAAAAACACCACACTTCAGTTCTTCAGATGTGATTTGACGTCTGTTCAAAACACAAACCACAAACGCACAAAAGCAACACAGACGTTTGCTTCTGTGAACGAGTGAAAGAAATAAACACTAAAGGTTCAGAAGACCAGTCTCCTCTCTCTCCTTCTTCTCTCCCCTTCTTTTTTCTCTATTGTCTCTCTCTCCTCCCTCTCCTCTTGGTCTCTCTTGCTCCTCTTTTTTCTCTCCCCTCTTCTTCCTCTCTTTTCTCTCTCCTCCTCTCCTCACTGTCTCCTCATCCTCCCCCTTTTCTCTCTCCTCCTCTCCTCTCTGTCCCCTCTTCTTCCTCTCTCTTTTCTCTCTCCTCCTCTCCTCTCTGTCCTCTCTTCCTCTCTTCCTCTCTTTTCTCTCTCCTCCTCTCCTCACTGTCTTCCTCTCTCGTTCCTTCGCTCCTTCTTTTCCCTTCCCTTCGTTCTAATCCTGCCCCGAGAGAGAACGAAAGAGAGAGAGAGAGAGAGCGGCCGCCATTTTGACCCACAATCCCCCGGGGCACGGACACGCTTTAAAAACAGGAAGTAGATATTCCACTTCCCTCCGGCTCAGAATTCCAGAGTCGGATGTTTTACGGAGACAAAAGCGCTCACGACTTTGACCTGTTCTTCACATGAAACATTAGATTAAAACGGAACAAAAGTCAAATTACGTTGAGATTTATAAATGATTCATATTTTATTTACAAATGTAAGTGGAGTTTAATTTTTAGTTTTGTGTTTAAAAGGAGTTTTATGGAGTGTTCTCGTGTTCTACCGTTTCCTCGTCAAAAACACGGACCAAACATGTCGGTTTAGAACTGGTTTAATTATAGTTTAGACCTGGTTCAGTCCTAGTTCAGTCCTACGATAGTCCAGGTTTAGTCCTGGTTTAGTCCCGGTTTAGTCCTGAATAGTCCTGGTTTAATTCTGGTTTAGTCCTGGTTTAATTCTGGTTTAGTATTGTTTTAGTCTCGGTTTAGTCCTGGTTTAGTTCTGGTTTAGTCCTGATTTAGTCTTGGTTGAGTCCTGGTTTAATTCTGGTTTAGTCCGGGTTTAGTCTCAGTTTAGTTCTGGTTTAGTCCTGGTTTAGTCCTGGTTTAGTTCTGGTTTAGTCTCAGTTTAGTCCTGGTGTAGTCCTGGTTTAGTCCGGGTTTAGTCCGGGTTTAGTCTCAGTTTCGTCCTGGTTCATTCCTGGTTCACTCCTGGTTTAGTCCTGGTTTCGTCCTGGTTCAGTCCTGGTTTAGTTCTGGTTTAGTCTCAGTTCAGTTCTGGTTTAGTCCTGGTTTAGTCCTGGTTTCGTCCTGGTTTCATCCTGGTTCAGTCCTGGTTTAGTTCTGGTTTAGTCTCAGTTCAGTTCTGGTTTAGTCCTGGTTTAGTCCTGGTTTAGTCCTGGTTTAGTCCTGGTTCAGTCCTGGTTTAGTTCTAGTTTAGTCTCAGTTTAGTCCTGGTTTAGTCCTGGTTCAGTCCTGGTTTAGTTCTGGTTTAGTTCTGGTTTAGTCCAGGTTTAGTCCTGGTTTAGTCCAAGTTTAGTCCTGGTTTAGTCCTGGTTTTGTCCTGGTTTAGTCCTGGTTTAGTCCTGGTTTAGTCCAGGTTTAGTCCTGATTTAGTCCTGGTTTAGTCCTGGTTTAGTCCTGGTTTAGTCCAGGTTTAGTCCTGATTTAGTCCTGGTTTAGTCCTGGTTTAGTCCAGGTTTAGTCCTGGTTTAGTCCTGGTTTAGTCCAGGTTTAGTCCTGGTTTAGTCCTGATTTAGTCCTGGTTTAGTCCTGGTTTAGTCCTGGTTTAGTTCTGGTTTAGTCCTGGTTTAGTTCTGGTTTAGTCCTGGTTTAGTCCTGGTTTAGTTCTGGTTTAGTCCTGGTTTAGTCCTGGTTTTGTCCTGGTTTATTCCAGGTTTAGTCCTGGTTTAGTCCTGGTTTAATCCTGGTTTAGTCCAGGTTTAGTCCTGGTTTTGTCCTGGTTTAGTCCTGGTTTAGTCCAGGTTTAGTCCTGGTTTAGTCCTGGTTTAGTCCTGGTTTAGTTCTGGTTTAGTCCTGGTTTAGTCCTGGTTTAGTCCAGGTTTAGTCCTGGTTTAGTCCTGGTTTTGTCCTGGTTTAGTCCAGGTTTAGTCCTGGTTTAGTCCTGGTTTAGTCCTGGTTTAGTTCTGGTTTAGTCCTGGTTTAGTCCTGGTTTAGTCCTGGTTTAGTCCTGGTTTAGTCCTGGTTTAGTCCTGGTTTAGTCCAGGTTTAGTCCTGGTTTAGTCCCAGTTGGTTCAGTAGTTTTAAACCTGGAGCTTCGTTTTCTCAGAGAATCAAATCACATTTTTTGTGCAAATGAAATCAGGCAAACGGAAAATAGCTGTTTACGTGTTCAATAAATTCTTTTTCTGAGCGTCGAGTCTCGGTCCAAAAAAAGAAAAATAAACACACAAAAAAAAAAAGCAAAAAACACGAGGAGCACAAAGAAAATCCGAGGCCATGTTTATTTTAACCTGGTTCAGAACAGACGTGTGAACCTGTT
>CM068346.1:8802238-8929738 GCA_034769755.1 Odontamblyopus lacepedii | reverse complement strand
TAGACCAGGACTAGACCAGGACTACACCAGGACTCGACCAGGACTGCACCAGGACTAGACCAGGACTCGACCAGGACGAGACCAGGACTAGACCAGGACTCGACCAGGACTAGACCAGGACTAGACCAGGACTAGACCAGGACTACACCAGGACTAGACCTGGACTAGACCAGGACTAGACCAGGACTAGACCAGGACTCGACCAGGACGAGACCAGGACTAGACCAGGACTCGACCAGGACTAGACCAGGACTAGACCAGGACTAGACCAGGACTACACCAGGACTAGACCTGGACTAGACCAGGACTAGACCAGGACTAGACCAGGACTCGACCAGGACTACACCAGGACTAGACCAGGATTACACTAGGACTAGACCAGGACTAGACCAGAACTACACCAGGACTAGACCAGGACTAGACCAGGACTAGACCAGGATTACACTAGGACTAGACCAGGACTAGACCAGGACTAGACCAGGACTAAACCACGACTAGACCAGGACTAGACCAGGACTAAACCAGGACTACACCAGGACTACACCAGGACTAGACCAGGACTAGACCAGGACTAAACCAGGACTAGACCAGGACTAGACCAGGACTAAACCAGGACTAGACCAGGACTAGACCAGGACTAGACCAGGACTAAACCAGGACTACACCAGGACTAGACCAGGACTAGACCAGGACTAGACCAGGACTGAACCAGGACTAAACCAGGACTACACCAGGACTAGACCAGGACTCGACCAGGGCTAGACCAGGACTACACCAGGACTAGACCAGGACTAGACCAGGACTACACCAGGACTAGACCAGGACTAGACCAGGATTAGACCAGGACTAAACCAGGACTAGACCAGGACTAGACCAGGACTAAACCAGAACTAGACCAGGACTAGACTAGGACTAGACCAGGACTAGACTAGGACTAGACCAGGACTAGACCAGGACTACACCAGGACTAGACCAGGACTCGACCAGGGCTAGACAAGGACTACACCAGGACTAGACCAGGACTACACCAGGACTAGACCAGGACTAGACCAGGATTAGACCAGGACTAAACCAGGACTAGACCAGGACTAGACCAGGACTAGACCAGGACTGAACCAGGACTAAACCAGGACTACACCAGGACTAGACCAGGACTCGACCAGGGCTAGACCAGGACTACACCAGGACTAGACCAGGACTAGACCAGGACTACACCAGGACTAGACCAGGACTAGACCAGGATTAGACCAGGACTAAACCAGGACTAGACCAGGACTAGACCAGGACTAAACCAGGACTAGACCAGGACTAGACCAGGACTACCAGACCTGCTCCGTCACACCGAAACCACAGCTGAGTTTGTCTTTCAGGAAAATGGAGAAGAGACCAGGACTAAACCAGGACCATGTCAGGTCTGAACCAGGACTAAACCAGGACTACATCAGGTCTAAAGCAGGTTCTGGCCTCAGCGGAGTCTCTCTGAGCAGTAATGACTCTAAAGATTTGTTCATCGGCTTCAAAAAGGGCCAAAGTGGAGCCTCTGCACAGCTCAGGTCAGTGTCACAGTTTAAAGTGTCAAATCAAGGTTCACCTCAAATCTGACACTTTTACAACCAGAAAGACTGAAAGAAAGAGAGGAGGAGGAGAGGAGGAGAAGAGAGGAGGAGAGAGGAGGAGAGAGGAGGAGAGAGGAGGAGGAGAGAGGAGGCGAGAGGAGGAGAGGAGGAGAGGAGAAGTTTGTGTCTTTCTTCAGTTTTTCAAATAACACGTCTGAATGTTCCTCAGGGACGACAGCGCCTCCTGTGGACCCACCTCCAAAGAGCAACTCCTCGAGATGAAAGACTCACGTCAGAGGTACGGACTAGACCAGGACTAGACCAGGACTAGACCAGGACTAGACCAGGACTACACCAGGACTAGACCAGGACTAGACCAGGACTAGACCAGGACTAAACCAGGACTACACCAGGACTAGACCAGGACTAGACCAGGACTAGACCAGGACTACACCAGGACTACACCAGGACTACACCAGGACTAGACCAGGACTAGACCAGGACTAGACCAGGACTAGACCAGGACTAGACCAGGACTAAACCAGGACTAGACCAGGATTAGACCAGGACTAGACCAGGACTAGACCAGGACTGAACCAGGACTAAACCAGGACTACACCAGGACTAGACCAGGATTAGACCAGGACTATACCAGGACTAAACCAGGACTACACCAGGACTAGACCAGGACTAGACCAGGACTAAACCAGGACTAAACCAGGACTACACCAGGACTACACCAGGACTGAACCAGGACTACACCAGGACTAGACCAGGACTAGACCAGGACTACACCAGGACTAGACCAGGACTAAACCAGGACTACACCAGGACTACACCAGGACTAGACCAGTACTAGACCAGGATTAGACCAGGACTAAACCAGGACTACACCAGGACTACACCAGGACTAGACCAAGACTAGACCAGGACTAGACCAGGACTAGACCAGGACTAGACCAGGACTAGACCAGGACTGAACCAGGACTAAACCAGGACTACACCAGGACTAGACCAGGACTCGACCAGGGCTAGACCAGGACTACACCAGGACTAGACCTGGACTAGACCAGGACTAGACCAGGACTAGACCAGGACTTGACCAGGACTACACCAGGACTAGACCAGGATTACACTAGGACTAGACCAGGACTAGACCAGAACTACACCAGGACTAGACCAGGACTAGACCAGGACTAGACCAGGATTACACTAGGACTAGACCAGGACTAGACCAGGACTAGACCAGGACTAAACCACGACTAGACCAGGACTAGACCAGGACTAAACCAGGACTACACCAGGACTACACCAGGACTAGACCAGGACTAGACCAGGACTAAACCAGGACTAGACCAGGACTAGACCAGGACTAAACCAGGACTAGACCAGGACTAGACCAGGACTAGACCAGGACTAAACCAGGACTACACCAGGACTAGACCAGGACTAGACCAGGACTAGACCAGGACTAGACCAGGACTAAACCAGGACTACACCAGGACTAGACCAGGACTAGACCAGGATTAGACCAGGACTAGACCAGGACTAGACCAGGACTAAACCAGGATTAGACCAGGACTAAACCAGGACTACACCAGGACTAGACCAGGACTAGACCAGGACTAAACCAGGACTAAACCAGGACTACACCAGGACTACACCAGGACTACACCAGGACTGAACCAGGACTAAACCAGGACTACACCAGGACTAGACCAGGACTAGACCAGGACTAGACCAGGACTACACCAGGACTAGACCAGGACTAGACCAGGACTACACCAGGACTAGACCAGGACTAGACCAGGATTAGACCAGGACTAAACCAGGACTAGACCAGGACTAGACCAGGACTAAACCAGGACTAGACCAGGACTAGACTAGGACTAGACCAGGACTAGACTAGGACTAGACCAGGACTAGACCAGGACTACACCAGGACTAGACCAGGACTCGACCAGGGCTAGACAAGGACTACACCAGGACTAGACCAGGACTACACCAGGACTAGACCAGGACTAGACCAGGATTAGACCAGGACTAAACCAGGACTAGACCAGGACTAGACCAGGACTAAACCAGGACTAGACCAGGACTAGACTAGGACTACCAGACCTGCTCCGTCACACCGAAACCACAGCTGAGTTTGTCTTTCAGGAAAATGGAGAAGAGACCAGGACTAAACCAGGACCATGTCAGGTCTGAACCAGGACTAAACCAGGACTACATCAGGTCTAAAGCAGGTCCTGGCCTCAGCGGAGTCTCTCTGAGCAGTAATGACTCTAAAGATTTGTTCATCGGCTTCAAAAAGGGCCAAAGTGGAGCCTCTGCACAGCTCAGGTCAGTGTCACAGTTTAAAGTGTCAAATCAAGGTTCACCTCAAATCTGACACTTTTACAACCAGAAAGACTGAAAGAAAGAGAGGAGGAGGAGAGGAGGAGAAGAGAGGAGGAGAGAGGAGGAGAGAGGAGGAGGAGAGGAGGAGAAGAGACGAAAAGAGAGGAGGAGGAGAGGAAAGGAGGAGAGGCGGAGAAGAGAGGAGGAGAAGAGAGGAGGAGAAGAGAGGAAGAGGAGAAGTTTGTGTCTTTCTTCAGTTTTTCAAATAACACGTCTGAATGTTCCTCAGGGACGACAGCGCCTCCTGTGGACCCACCTCCAAAGAGCAACTCCTCGAGATGAAAGACTCACGTCAGAGGTACGGACTAGACCAGGACTAGACCAGGACTAGACCAGGACTAGACCAGGACTACACCAGGACTAGACCAGGACTAGACCAGGACTAGACCAGGACTAGACCAGGACTACACCAGGACTAGACCAGGATTAGACCAGGACTAAACCAGGACTAGACCAGGACTAGACCAGGACTAAACCAGGACTAGACCAGGACTAGACCAGGACTACACCAGGACTACACCAGGACTAGACCAGGACTACACCAGGACTACACCAGGACTGAACCAGGACTAAACCAGGACTAGACCAGGACTAGACCAGGGCTAGACCAGGACTAGACCAGGACTAAACCAGGACTAGACCAGGATTAGACCAGGACTAGACCAGGACTAGACCAGGACTGAACCAGGACTAAACCAGGACTACACCAGGACTAGACCAGGATTAGACCAGGACTAGACCAGGACTAAACCAGGACTACACCAGGACTAGACCAGGACTAGACCAGGACTAAACCAGGACTAAACCAGGACTACACCAGGACTACACCAGGACTACACCAGGACTGAACCAGGACTACACCAGGACTAGACCAGGACTAGACCAGGACTACACCAGGACTAGACCAGGACTAAACCAGGACTACACCAGGACTACACCAGGACTAGACCAGTACTAGACCAGGATTAGACCAGGACTAAACCAGGACTACACCAGGACTACACCAGGACTAGACCAAGACTAGACCAGGACTAGACCAGGACTAGACCAGGACTAGACCAGGACTAGACCAGGACTGAACCAGGACTAAACCAGGACTACACCAGGACTAGACCAGGACTCGACCAGGGCTAGACCAGGACTACACCAGGACTAGACCAGGACTAGACCAGGACTACACCAGGACTAGACCAGGACTAGACCAGGATTAGACCAGGACTAAACCAGGACTAGACCAGGACTAGACCAGGACTAAACCAGGACTAGACCAGGACTAGACCAGGACTACCAGACCTGCTCCGTCACACCGAAACCACAGCTGAGTTTGTCTTTCAGGAAAATGGAGAAGAGACCAGGACTAAACCAGGACCATGTCAGGTCTGAACCAGGACTAAACCAGGACTACATCAGGTCTAAAGCAGGTCCTGGCCTCAGCGGAGTCTCTCTGAGCAGTAATGACTCTAAAGATTTGTTCATCGGCTTCAAAAAGGGCCAAAGTGGAGCCTCTGCACAGCTCAGGTCAGTGTCACAGTTTAAAGTGTCAAATCAAGGTTCACCTCAAATCTGACACTTTTACAACCAGAAAGACTGAAAGAAAGAGAGGAGGAGGAGAGGAGGAGAAGAGAGGAGGAGAGGAGGGGAGAGGAGGAGGAGAGGAGGAGAAGAGAGGAGGAGAGAGGAGGAGAGAGGAGGAGGAGAGAGGAGGCGAGAGGAGGAGAGGAGGCGAGAGGAGGAGAGGAGGAGAGGAGAAGTTTGTGTCTTTCTTCAGTTTTTCAAATAACACGTCTGAATGTTCCTCAGGGATGACAGCGCCTCCTGTGGACCCACCTCCAAAGAGCAACTCCTCGAGATGAAAGACTCACGTCAGAGGTACGGACTAGACCAGGACTAGACCAGGACTAGACCAGGACTAGACCAGGACTACACCAGGACTAGACCAGGACTAGACCAGGACTAGACCAGGACTAAACCAGGACTAGACCAGGACTAGACCAGGACTAGACCAGGACTAGACCTGGACTAGACCAGGACTAGACCAGGACTACACCAGGACTAGACCAGGACTAGACCAGGATTACACTAGGACTAGACCAGGACTAGACCAGAACTACACCAGGACTAGACCAGGACTAGACCAGGAGTAGACCAGGATTACACTAGGACTAGACCAGGACTAGACCAGGACTAGACCAGGACTAAACCAGGACTAGACCAGGACTAGACCAGGACTAGACCAGGACTAGACCAGGATTAGACCAGGACTAAACCAGGACTACACCAGGACTACACCAGGACTAGACCAGGACTAGACCAGGACTAAACCAGGACTAGACCAGGACTAGACCAGGACTAAACCAGGACTAGACCAGGACTAGACCAGGACTAGACCAGGACTAAACCAGGACTACACCAGGACTAGACCAGGACTAGACCAGGACTAGACCAGGACTAGACCAGGACTGAACCAGGACTAAACCAGGACTACACCAGGACTAGACCAGGACTCGACCAGGGCTAGACAAGGACTACACCAGGACTAGACCAGGACTACACCAGGACTAGACCAGGACTAGACCAGGACTAGACCAGGACTACACCAGGACTACACCAGGACTAGACCAAGACTACACCAGGACTAGACCAGGACTAGACTAGGACTAGACCAGGACTACCAGACCTGCTCCGTCACACCGAAACCACAGCTGAGTTTGTCTTTCAGGAAAATGGAGAAGAGACCAGGACTAAACCAGGACCATGTCAGGTCTGAACCAGGACTAAACCAGGACTACATCAGGTCTAAAGCAGGTCCTGGCCTCAGCGGAGTCTCTCTGAGCAGTAATGACTCTAAAGATTTGTTCATCGGCTTCAAAAAGGGCCAAAGTGGAGCCTCTGCACAGCTCAGGTCAGTGTCACAGTTTAAAGTGTCAAATCAAGGTTCACCTCAAATCTGACACTTTTACAACCAGAAAGACTGAAAGAAAGAGAGGAGGAGGAGAGGAGGAGAAGAGAGGAGGAGAGGAGGGGAGAGGAGGAGAGACGAAGAGAGAGGAGGAGAGAGGGAGAGGAGAGGAAAGGAGGAGAGGAGAGAGGAGGAGGAGGGGAGGAGGAGAGGAGGAGAAACTAAATCAGGACTTAACCAGGACTCTGTTGTTGGTCGACAGAGAAGAGGATCTGGGCGTTTCCGTTGGTCAGGAGCCTCAGGCAGAGCTGAACTCCATCTTCCAGGTCTGTGCTATGACACACGCACATACACACACATACACACACACACGCACACACATACACACACGCACACACACGCACATACACACACAAACACACACCCACACACACCCACACACTCACACACACATGCACACACACACAAACACACACGCACACACACACACGCACATACACACACACATACACACACACGCACACATACACACACGCACACACACGCACATACACACACGCACACATACACACACATACACACACACACGCACACACATACGCACACACACGCACATACACACACACACGCACACACATATACACACGCACACACATACACACACACACACGCACACACACGCACACACACACACATACACACACACGCACATACACACACACACACACAAACACACACCCACACACACGCACACACACACACAAACACACACCCACACACACCCACACACTCACACACACAAACACACACACACACACACGCACATACACACACACATACACACACACGCACACATACACACACGCACACACACGCACACACATACACGCACACACACGCACACACACAGACACACACACGCACACACACACGAACACACACACGCACATACACACACACACCCACGCACAAACACACACACACACACACACACACACAGGCACACACACATAGACACACACACACACACATACACACACACACACATACACACAGGCACACGCACATAGACACACACACATACACACACACATAGACACACACATAGACACACACACACACACAGACACACACAGACACACAGACACACACAGACACACACACATAGACACACAGACATACACACACACGCACATAGACACACACACATAGATACACACACACATAGACACACACACACATACACACACACAGGCACACGCACATAGACACACACACACACATAGGCACACACACACACAGACACACATAGACACACACACATAGACACACACACACACATAGACACACACACATACACACACGCACACACACACACACAGGCACACACACATATACACACACACACCTAGACACACACTGTGTGTGCATTAGGGGTTGGGGGAGGCATGGCATTCGGACACAGCCCTGGTTTGCTCCTGATTGGCTCTTTGGTTTCACACTCAGTTCCAAATATGGTCCTGGCTCCAGATCAGCCACTCTAAATGCTGGCCTCCATGAGCTTCATTTGCAGCTGAATGCTGTGGGTGACGTCACACTCACACTGTGTGTTTCAGGTTCTGGAGGAGCAGGTCCTGGTTTATGTCCAACAGCAGCTGCAGAGGCTTCACAGGCTCCTGGCCTCAGATTACCCAGAATGCTCTGACGGGGAGGAGAGCAGAGAGGTTCTGAATATAACGCTGGACTTCCTGAAGAGGATGGACCAGGAGCATCTGGCCCAGCGCCTGAGGAACAGTAAGTACCTCCAGATGCCCTCCCATTCTCCTGTATCCCTGTGTGTCAGATGCCCTGCCTGTGTGTCAGATGCCCTCCCTGTGTGTCAGATGACCTCCCATATGAAATATTCCACGTTTCATGTTCTAACTCTTGTGTCTTGTTTAAAGGGAGTAAAGTTGGGTTCCGAGATAAACTGAAGTGTGATCTGCAGCAGAGGTTCAGTCATGTGTTTGAGGGCGTGGCTAAAGCAGGAGACTCCGCCCCCCTGGCCCAGATCTACACAGAGCTCTACATCACAGAGGGCGGAGCCTCAGAGGTCAACCAGGAACATGAGGTCAGACACTTGGAGACGGCGTCCAGGAGCCCGGCCACTCCAGAGACCATCACATGTGAAGACCTCTTTAAACCCCGTCCACATTCACCACAGCCAATCAGGTTTGTGCTGACGAAGGGTGTGGCCGGAGTGGGGAAAACAGTGCTGACTCAGAAGTTCAGTCTGGACTGGGCTGAAGGCCGGGCCCACCAGGACCTCCAGCTGCTGTTCCCGTTCACTTTCAGAGAGCTCAATGTGCTCAGAGACTCACAGTTCAGCCTGGTGGAGCTGCTGCACCACTTCTTCAGTCCATCCAAAGATCTCTGCAGCTTCCAGCAGCTCCAGGTGCTCTTCATCTTTGACGGTCTGGACGAGTGCAGACTTCCTCTGGACTTCAGCCAAACCCAGATCCTGAGCGACCCCACAGAGTCGGCCTCAGTGCACGTGCTGCTGGTGAACCTCATCAGGGGGAGGCTGCTTCCCTCCGCTCGCCTCTGGATAACCACACGACCCGCCGCGGCCAATCAGATCCCTGCTGAATGCGTCTCCATGGTGACAGAGGTGCGAGGGTTCGCCGACCCGCAGAAGGAGCAGTACTTCAGGAAGAGGTTCAGAGACCAGGCCACAGCCGTTATCTCCCACATCAAGAGCATCCGCAGCCTCCACATCATGAGCTACATCCCGATCTTCTGCTGGATCCTCTCCACAGTTCTAAAGAAGCTTCTGGAACAACCAGAGGAACCAGAGCTGCCCCGGACTCTCACACAGATGTACATCCACTTCCTGGTGGTGCAGGCCAAAGTCAAGAACATCAAGTATCACCAGGGATCAGGGGAGGACCTTCACTGGACTCCAGAGACCAGGGAGATGGTGAAGTCTCTGGGAAAAGTGGCCTTTGAGCAGCTACAGAAAGGAAATCTGATCTTCTACGAGAGTGACCTGAGCGAGTGTGGGCTGGACGCTGCAGTGGCCTCAGTTTACTCCGGAGTGTTCACACAGGTCTTTAGAGAGGAGACAGGCCTGTACCAGGACAAGGTCTACTGCTTCATCCATCTGAGTGTACAGGAGTTTCTGGCGGCTCTTCACGTCCATCAGACCTTCTACAGCTCTGGAGAGAACCTGCTGGATCCACCACACTCCTCTGAGAGTCCTGAATCTGAGTCCTTCTACTGCTCTGCTGTGGACCAGGCCTTACAAAGTCCAAATGGACACCTGGACCTGTTCCTGCGCTTCCTCCTGGGCTTGTCTCTGCCGACCAATCAGAAGCTGCTGCAGGGTCTGCTGACTCACACAGGAAGTGAACAGACCAATCAAGAGACAGTAAAGTACATCAAACAGAAGCTGGATGAAGAGGGTGTGTCTGCAGAGAGAAGCATGAACCTGTTCCACTGTCTGAACGAGCTAAACGACCACAGTCTGGTGCAGGAGATACAGAAGAACATGAGAGAAGGACGTCTGTCTGATAGAAACATGTCTCCTGCTCAGTGGTCGGCTCTGTCCTTCATCTTACTGTCCTCAAACTCAGACCTGGAGGAGTTTGACCTGAGGAAATACCAGCGCTCACAAACAGCTTTCCTGGGTCTGCTGCCGGTGATCAGAGCCTCCACCAAAGCCCTGTGAGTCCAGACTGTATTTAAACTCTTGTGTGGTTGTTTTCATCTCTAATGTCCCTCTCTGTCCTCAGACTGTATTTAAACTCTTGTGTGGAGGTTCTCGTCTCTAATGTCCCTCTCTGTCCTCAGACTGTAGTTAAACTCTTGTGTGGAGGTTCTCGTCTCTAATGTCCCTCTCTGTCCTCAAACTGTATTTAAACTCTTGTGTGGAGGTTCTCGTCTCTAATGTCTCTCTCTGTCCTCAGTCTTTGTGGCTGTGGCCTGTCTCCTCACAGCTGTGCTCCTCTGGCCTCAGTCCTCAGCTCCTCTAGTCTCTCACATCTGGACCTCAGTTATAACGACCTCCAGGACTCAGGAGTGGAGCTGCTGTGTTCTGGACTGAAGAGCGCCCCCTGCAGACTGGAGACGCTCAGGTGAGATGCTCCCATGATGCACTCTGCCCCCTTGTGTCCACATGAGTGTAATGCTGTGTCTTTAGGCTGTCTGGATGTCTGGTCTCAGAGAGGGGCGGAGCTGCTCTGGCCTCAGCTCTGAGCTCTTCCTCCCATCTCAGAGAGTTCGACCTGAGCTACAACCATCCAGGAGCCTCCGCTGAGCTCCTGACTGCTCTACTGGACCAGCACCCCCTGCTGTCTGTCAGGTGAGACCACACTGCCCCCTGCTGTCTGTCAGGTGAGACCACACTGCCCCCTGCTGTCTGTCAGGTGAGACCACACTGCCCCCTGCTGTCTGTCAGGTGAGACCACACTGCCCCCTGCTGTCTGTCAGGTGAGACCACACTGTCCCACTGGGACACACATTTATCACTGGTTTTATAAATGTCTCCATCTCATCTGGTTCCTGCTGATTTAGGCTTTAAATAAGACAAACTGTCCTGAAACTCTGTGTGACCCTTTTTCAAACCCTCCCCCGCAGTTTGAGAACCCTTCTTTAAGCCCACTTCCACTAGTAATTTACAGAAGACTGCTTCAAGTGAAGGCCTGCAGACTCTTTCTACAAACATTAGTGACAGAATGGGTCGCTCTCAGAAGCTTAGTGAATTCCACGGATGAGTGTGGGTTTGGCGACTCCAGGAGAACGGTTCTGGTCTGGTGCACAACCGTGACCAGTGCACAAAGGTCCATAAAGACCTGGAGGCGAGAGTTTTGTGTGGAGGAACTTGACTCCTGCACAGAGTCCTGACCTCAGCCTGATAGAACACCTTTGGGACAAACTAGAGTGAAGACTGAGAGCCTCAGACCTTCTCCAACATTAGTGTGTGAGCCAGACCTTCTCCAACATTAGTGTGTGAGCCTCAGACCTCCCTGTCCAACATTAGTGTGTGACCTCACAAAGGCACTTCTGGAAGAGCTGAAGCTGTTATAGCTGCAAAGGAGGAGCCACGTCATATTAAACCATCTGGATTAAAAACGGGATGAACTTAAAGGGGAACTCCGGCCCATTTGAAACTAGACCATGGCTAGAGGTGGTCGAATACTGTCAGAAGCCAAAAAAACGGCACAGATCAATGTTTTCTAGGCAGAGATCTCGCTGTGGTAGTGAGTCTGTCAAGGCAACAAACTAGCGTAGTAAATTGGTCAAGTTCTTAGCTTCAACGTGCCCAAGTTTCCCTTTAAGTTCACATACGAGTCAAGGCAGGTGAGACAAGACTTTTGGCAATATAGTGTATGTTTCAACTGGAGTTCTATTGTCTCAGTGGATCTGCACATTCACACCAAACACACAACACAAAACAACCTGTGCACTTTGGGTTAACTTCAGATACACGTCACTGTCTATTTTACTTTGCTTTTCAAAAGTATTCAAAAAAGTTGTTTATAAAAGGTTATTTTCTCATATAAATAATATTTAAATTCTGTATAAGTATCAATATGGCTTCCATAAAAATCACAGCACTTACATGGCTTTAGTTCAATTATTAGATGAGATAATGTCGGCATTAGAGAATAAACAATTTACCTGTAGTTTTTTTGTTTTTTTGTTTTTGACTTTTGATACAGTTAGTCAAACTGCATTTCACTTTGCTGCCCCCAATAACTGGAACAACCTACAGAAAACATTAAAACTCCAAACACTACCGCCCTTATCTACTTTCACAAACACAGTAAAAACTGTAGTCTATGATCATTGCGACTGCTTTTGAATAGTGTTTTGTACATGTGTAAATAATGTAAATAGTGAGTGTGAATGGTCTTATGTTGATGTGGCCCCTTCTTGTCTATTGTGTATGTGTGGTATGTATATGTATGATATTCTGCTGTATGAAGGTTCTGCTGCCTCTTGGCCAGGTCATCATTGAAAATGATGAATTGGTTCTCAACTGACCTATCTGGTAAAATAAATGTTAAATAAATAAATAAAAAAATCACAAAATTTTACTTGCAAAATTATATGAATATGGTTTTCATAAAACAGTTTTTAAGTGGCTACAGAATTATATTTGTAATAGATCCCAGTTTGTTTATATCAACGATTGCAATTCTGATGAAGCTGACTGACAGTGTGGAGTCCCTCAGGGGTCAGTATTAGGTCCTTTATTATTTTTTGTACATAAACGACTTATGTTATACATCTCAAGATCTAACCCCAGTAATGTTTGCTAATGATATCGAACATTGAACATTGAATCGAACATTATTCATGTTCGATTCAAATTTTAATGTTCTAATAACTAATACTGCATTATCTGCTCATGACAAATGGTTAAAAATGAACACATCTCTGAATATCAAAAAAACTAATTACATCTAATCCTAAAATCAAAATTGATTCAAATGCAATAAATTGCATCTCTCATCACATTTCTGAGCGTCATGATGATAATCTCAACTGGAAAGAGCTGCTGACTGGGTGACCAGAAAAAAAGAATAAATTTATTGGTATTATGAGAAAAGTTTGCAAATTTCTGGACTCAAAATCTATACTCACATTATACTATAGAACTACAAGTTTAATTTATCCCTATCTGGCATATTGTAATATAGTGTGAGCTGCACTTTCTCAACTGCTCTGAACAAAATATTCTTGGTGCAAAAACGTTATGTTTGAATTGCAACTCATTCCGCCACTGACATCGTCTGCTTATTTATTCATCAGACTTTAATATGAGATTAATGTTTATCAAATTTTTATTTTTATGTATAAAATTCTTTATAATTCAACTACAAGCGCCAAACAGTTAATATTTTACTATAAAATCAATACAGAGATTCATAGATACAAAACTCAAAATCCAAATTTTCATGTTGCAAAATGTGTCAGATCCAGAGCTCAGTTCTGCTGCGACACAGAGGCGGGAAACTGTGGAGCAGTTTTCACATCTGGTTCGTGACGACATCAGAAACGTTTAAAAAGAGTTTGAGGAAACGTGATATTTCATGATAATGTTTGATAATCTTTCAGTGGTGGATGTTTCATTGTGTTTTAATCCATGTTTGAATCAAATTAATTTAATCTAAGGTGTGTAAATGTAAAACTCATCCCACACCTAAGTTTTTATCTAGTGAGTTTTTTTTTATTGTTACGTTATAAAGGTGCAAAATGAATAAATAAACTGTACACCTATGTGTTTCTGTGTGTGTGTGTGTGTGTGCGTGTGTGTGTGCGCGTGCGCGTGCACGAGTGTGTGTTAGTGTGTGTAGTGGTCTGGTCCTGGTCTAAACTGGACTTGTGTGTTTCAGGTTGGATCCTGCTGGAGAACAGTGGATGGTTCCAGGTCTGAGGAAGTGTGAGTTTGTTTTCTTTCCTCCACACAGTAAAGTGCAGAGAACAGCTCTGATCAGATTCACTCTGGTTCAAACCTCGCCCAGTTTTCCTTAATTGGACCATTTTGGTGAAGTTTATCATGTCACTCGGACATGAGCCAGAGATGTGACATGTAGAAGTGATTCCATAACTCTTACCTCACAACTGTACAGTAGGGGCCACGCTCATCTCATTTACACAAATGTGTCAGAGAGTTTCAAATAAATCCAGCCTAGTTTCCCTTGTGTCCAGTAGTGTTTAGGACAGATGAGTGACAGGTGCGTGACAGGTGGGGTCTATTAAATGTAGAAACAATCAGCACAAAAGAATGAGATGAAGTGTTTGTGTTGCAGACTCCTGTGACGTCTCTCTGGACCCAAACTCAGCTCACAGAAAACTCAAATTGTCTGAGGACCATCGGAGTTTGACCTGGGTGGAGGAGGAGCAGGAGTATCCGGATCACGAGGACAGGTTCACAGAACACCAACAGGTCCTGAGCTGCATTGGCCTGAGGGGGCGCTGTTACTGGGAGGTGGAGTGGAGTGGGAGGGTTGTTATAGCAGCGAGTTACAGAAGGATCAGGCGGAGCGGAGGGGGACTAGAGAGTGGATATGGATACAGTGATCACTCCTGGAGTCTGGGGATCCATAACGATGGAGTGTACTTTGTCACTCACAACAGCAACACAACACGACTGCACCGCTCCTGTCACTCAGAGAGAAGGGGTGTGTCCTCTGACAAAGTGGGTGTGTCCTCAGGTAGAATGGGCGTGTTCCTGGACTCTGAGGCTGGAGCTCTGTCCTTCTATGACGTCTCCTCTGATGGAGAAGTGTTCCACCTCTGGACCTTCTCCGCGTCCTTCTCTGAGCCTCTGTTTCCTGGGTTTGTACTTGATACAGAAGGTTCCTCTGTGACTCTGGTGAAAGAAACGAGACAAAACTGAAGAGAAACTGGACTTGTCCCATGATGAAGACACAACAATGAGAAAAAAGAAAAACAGAAACTGAACGAGGCCAAAACAACTGGACTGGGACAGTTCTTCACTTTGGACCTGACTGTTTAGTTGGTTTAGTTTAGTTGGGTATCTGAATTCTGTGGGTTATTAAAGATGTGATTGAGGGTATGTGATTTCTGTGGGGTATTAACTGTAAAACGTCACATATTTAAATCTGCATGTTCCTTATTGTTCTGAAAATTCTATATTCACCCAAAACAACGTATTCACATGTTGTATAAGTTTGACTTTTGTTTTTGTCGCTCTGACAAAAACAAATGTACCGCCGACACATATTTCGTGTCGGTGTGTGTTGGTGTGTGATGGTGTGTGTTGGTGTGTGATGGTGTGTGTTGGTGTGTGTTGTGTGTGATGGTGTGTGATTGTGTGTGTTGGTGTGTGATTGTGTGTGTTGGTGTGTGATGGTGTGTGATTGTGTGTGTTGGTGTGTGATGGTGTGTGTTGGTGTGTGATGGTGTGTGATAGTGTGTGTCGTTGTGTGATAGTGTGTGTCGGTGTGTGTTGGTGTGTGTCGGTGTGTGATGGTGTGTGTGGGTGTGTGATTGTGTGTGTTGGTGTGTGATTGTGTGTGTTGGTGTGTGATGGTGTGTGTTGTGTGTGATGGTGTGTGATAGTGTGTGTCGTCGTGTGATAGTGTGTGTTGGTGTGTGATTGTGTGTGTTGGTGTGTGATGGTGTGTGTTGGTGTGTGATGGTGTGTGATTGTCAGTCTCCCCTCCCTTTGCTCCCTGCTCTAAGTCCCAGTGTAATGTCATCACAAACTGCTCATGTTCGGCTGACAGGAGCTGACAGGGACTTACTGTCATGGTTCATGTTTTGTTTTGCATATTTCGTTGTGTCTTGTTCCTTGTGTTGATGGTTTTGCCCTCATGTGTTTCACCTGTGTCTCATTCCTGTGCACTTATAAACCCTGTGTCCTCCTCTGGCCTTTGTTGCTCCAGTGTCCGTGTGCATTTCAGATTTTTGTTCATTCGTTGTTTTATTAAAGAACTTTAAGAGAAATCGTGGGTTTTGGCTCCTCCCTCTGCTTCACCCTGACACTTACAGCTTTGGAAAGGTCGGAGATTGTGGTGATATTGACCTGTAAACTTTGGCTCAGCTCACAATTCTTCACTTGTCTTAAAAACAGCTTTTTCATGTCACACGTGAGACTATGCTTCTTCTGTGAGGTCACGTGTGTGTTGGTGTGTGATTTATTTATTTATTGAATACAAGGACAGTGCACATTAACCAACAGGACAACTGTATAATGTGCCAGATCTGTAGTCCTTTGCCAAATGCACAGAAGTCCCCCTAGGGATGTCATAATTAAAAGTCAGTACAAAATGTTTACATCATTAAAATAAGTGTGTTGGTGTGTGATTATGTGTGATTGTGTGTGTTTGTGTGTGATTGTGTGTGATTATGTGTGATTGTGTGTGATTGTGTGATTGTGTGTGATTGTGTGTGATTATGTGTGATTGTGTGTGATTATGTGTGATTGTGTGTGATTGTGTGTGATTATGTGTGATTGTGTGTGATTGTGTGTGATTGTGTGTGATTGTGTGTGATTGTGTGTGTTTGTGTGTGTTGGTGTGTGATGGTGTGTGATTGTCTGTGTTGGTGTGTGATTGTCTGTGTTGGTGTGTGTTGGTGTGTGATGGTGTGTGATTGTCTGTGTTGGTGTGTGATGGTGTGTGTTGGTGTGTGATGGTGTGTGATTGTCTGTGTTGGTGTGTGTTGGTGTGTGATGGTGTGTGTTGGTGTGTGCTGTGTGTGTTGGTGTGTGATGGTGTGTGATTGTCTGTGTTGGTGTGTGTTGGTGTGTGTGATGGTGTGTGTTGGTGTGTGATTGTGTGTGATGGTGTGTGTTGGTGTGTGATGGTGTGTGATTGTGTGTGTTGGTGTGTGATTGTCTGTGTTGGTGTGTGTTGGTGTGTGTCGGTGTGTGTTGGTGTGTGATGGTGTGTGATTGTCTGTGTTGGTGTGTGTTGTGTGTGTTGGTGTGTGATGGTGTGTGATTGTCTGTGTTGGTGTGTGATTGTGTGTGTTGGTGTGTGATGGTGTGTGTTGGTGTGTGTTGGTGTGTGATTGTGTGTGTTGGTGTGTGATGGTGTGTGATGGTGTGTGTTGGTGTGTGATGGTGTGTGTTGGTGTGTGATGGTGTGTGTTGGTGTGTGATGGTGTGTGTTGGTGTGTGATGGTGTGTGATAGTGTGTGTCAGTGTGTGATTGTGTGTGTTGGTGTGTGATGGTGTGTGTTGGTGTGTGATAGTGTGTGTCGGTGTGTGATGGTGTGTGATTGTGTGTGTTGGTGTGTGATGGTGTGTGTTGGTGTGTGATAGTGTGTGTCGGTGTGTGTTGGTGTGTGATTGTGTGTGTCGGTGTGTGTTGGTGTGTGATGGTGTGTGATTGTGTGTGATGGTGTGTGATTGTGTGTGTTGGTGTGTGATGGTGTGTGTTGGTGTGTGATAGTGTGTGTCGGTGTGTGATGGTGTGTGATTGTGTGTTGGTGTGATGGTGTGTGTTGGTGTGTGTTGGTGTGTGATGGTGTGTGTTGGTGTGTGATGGTGTGTGATAGTGTGTGTCGGTGTGTGATGGTGTGTGTTGGTGTGTGATAGTGTGTGTCGGTGTGTCATGGTGTGTGATGGTGTGTGTTTGTGTGTGTTGGTGTGTGATGGTGTGTGATTGTGTGTGTTGGTGTGTTATGGTGTGTGATGGTGTGTGTTGGTGTGTGATGGTGTGTGATGGTGTGTGTTGGTGTGTGTTGGTGTGTGTTGGAATGTGATGGTGTGTGATGGTGTGTGATTGTCTGTGTTGGTGTGTGTTGGTCTGTGATGGTGTGTGATTGTGTGTGTTGGTGTGTGATGGTGTGTGTTGGTGTGTGATAGTGTGTGTCGGTGTGTCATGGTGTGTGATGGTGTGTGTTCGTGTGTGTTGGTGTGTGATGGTGTGTGATTGTGTGTGTTGGTGTGTGATTGTGTGTGTTGGTGTGTGATGGTGTGTGATTGTGTGTGTTGGTGTGTGATGGTGTGTGTTGGTGTGTGATGGTGTGTGATTGTGTGTGTTGGTGTGTGATTGTGTGTGTTGGTGTGTGATGGTGTGTGTTGGTGTGTGATGGTGTGTGATTGTCTGTGTTGGTGTGTGATTGTCTGTGTTGGTGTGTGTTGGTGTGTGATGGTGTGTGATTGTCTGTGTTGGTGTGTGATGGTGTGTGTTGGTGTGTGATGGTGTGTGATTGTCTGTGTTGGTGTGTGTTGGTGTGTGATGGTGTGTGTTGGTGTGTGCTGTGTGTGTTGGTGTGTGATGGTGTGTGATTGTCTGTGTTGGTGTGTGTTGGTGTGTGTGATGGTGTGTGTTGGTGTGTGATGGTGTGTGATTGTGTGTGTTGGTGTGTGATGGTGTGTGATTGTGTGTGTTGGTGTGTGATGGTGTGTGATGGTGTGTGATTGTCTGTGTTGGTGTGTGTCGGTGTGTGTTGGTGTGTGATGGTGTGTGATTGTCTGTGTTGGTGTCTGTTGTGTGTGTTGGTGTGTGATGGTGTGTGATTGTCTGTGTTGGTGTGTGATTGTGTGTGTTGGTGTGTGATGGTGTGTGTTGGTGTGTGTTGGTGTGTGATTGTGTGTGTTGGTGTGTGATGGTGTGTGATGGTGTGTGTTGGTGTGTGATGGTGTGTGTTGGTGTGTGATGGTGTGTGTTGGTGTGTGATGGTGTGTGTTGGTGTGTGATGGTGTGTGATAGTGTGTGTCAGTGTGTGATTGTGTGTGTTGGTGTGTGATGGTGTGTGTTGGTGTGTGATAGTGTGTGTTGGTGTGTGATGGTGTGTGATTGTGTGTGTTGGTGTGTGATGGTGTGTGTTGGTGTGTGATAGTGTGTGTCGGTGTGTGTTGGTGTGTGATTGTGTGTGTCGGTGTGTGTTGGTGTGTGATGGTGTGTGATTGTGTGTGTTGGTGTGTGATGGTGTGTGATTGTGTGTGTTGGTGTGTGATGGTGTGTGTTGGTGTGTGATAGTGTGTGTCGGTGTGTGATGGTGTGTGATTGTGTGTTGGTGTGATGGTGTGTGTTGGTGTGTGATGGTGTGTGTTGGTGTGTGATGGTGTGTGATAGTGTGTGTCGGTGTGTGATGGTGTGTGTTGGTGTGTGATAGTGTGTGTCGGTGTGTCATGGTGTGTGATGGTGTGTGTTTGTGTGTGATGGTGTGTGATTGTGTGTGTTGGTGTGTGATTGTGTGTGTTGGTGTGTTATGGTGTGTGATGGTGTGTGTTGGTGTGTGATGGTGTGTGATGGTGTGTGTTGGTGTGTGTTGGTGTGTGTTGGAATGTGATGGTGTGTGATGGTGTGTGATTGTCTGTGTTGGTGTGTGTTGGTGTGTGATTGTGTGTGTTGGTGTGTGATGGTGTGTGTTGGTGTGTGTTGGTGTGTGATTGTGTGTGTTGGTGTGTGATGGTGTGTGATGGTGTGTGTTGGTGTGTGATGGTGTGTGTTGGTGTGTGATGGTGTGTGTTGGTGTGTGATGGTGTGTGTTGGTGTGTGATGGTGTGTGATAGTGTGTGTCAGTGTGTGATTGTGTGTGTTGGTGTGTGATGTGTGTGTTGGTGTGTGATAGTGTGTGTTGGTGTGTGATGGTGTGTGATTGTGTGTGTTGGTGTGTGATGGTGTGTGTTGGTGTGTGATAGTGTGTGTCGGTGTGTGTTGGTGTGTGATTGTGTGTGTCGGTGTGTGTGATGGTGTGTGATTGTGTGTGTTGGTGTGTGATGGTGTGTGATTGTGTGTGTTGGTGTGTGATGGTGTGTGTTGGTGTGTGATAGTGTGTGTCGGTGTGTGATGGTGTGTGATTGTGTGTTGGTGTGATGGTGTGTGTTGGTGTGTGATGGTGTGTGTTGGTGTGTGATGGTGTGTGATAGTGTGTGTCGGTGTGTGATGGTGTGTGTTGGTGTGTGATAGTGTGTGTCGGTGTGTCATGGTGTGTGATGGTGTGTGTTTGTGTGTGATGGTGTGTGATTGTGTGTGTTGGTGTGTGATTGTGTGTGTTGGTGTGTTATGGTGTGTGATGGTGTGTGTTGGTGTGTGATGGTGTGTGATGGTGTGTGTTGGTGTGTGTTGGTGTGTGTTGGAATGTGATGGTGTGTGATGGTGTGTGATTGTCTGTGTTGGTGTGTGTTGGTGTGTGATGGTGTGTGATTGTCTGTGTTGGTGTGTGATTGTCTGTGTTGGTGTGTGTTGGTCTGTGATGGTGTGTGATTGTGTGTGTTGGTGTGTGATGGTGTGTGTTGGTGTGTGATAGTGTGTGTCGGTGTGTCATGGTGTGTGATGGTGTGTGTTCGTGTGTGTTGGTGTGTGATGGTGTGTGATTGTGTGTGTTGGTGTGTGATTGTCTGTGTTGGTGTGTGTTGGTGTGTGATGGTGTGTGATTGTCTGTGTTGGTGTGTGTTGGTCTGTGATGGTGTGTGATTGTGTGTGATGGTGTGTGATAGTGTGTGTCGGTGTGTGATGGTGTGTGTTGGTGTGTGATAGTGTGTGTCGGTGTGTCATGGTGTGTGATGGTGTGTGTTCGTGTGTGTTGGTGTGTGATGGTGTGTGATTGTGTGTGTTGGTGTGTGATTGTGTGTGTTGGTGTGTTATGGTGTGTGATGGTGTGTGTTGGTGTGTGATGGTGTGTGATGGTGTGTGTTGGTGTGTGATGGTGTGTGATAGTGTGTGTCGGTGTGTGATGGTGTGTGTTGGTGTGTGATAGTGTGTGTCGGTGTGTGATGGTGTGTGATGGTGTGTGTTCGTGTGTGTTGGTGTGTGATGGTGTGTGATTGTGTGTGTTGGTGTGTGATGGTGTGTGTTGGTGTGTGTTGGAATGTGATGGTGTGTGATTGTCTGTGTTGGTGTGTGTTGGAGTGTGATGGTGTGTGATTGTGTGTGTTGGTGTGTGATTGTCTGTGTTGGTGTGTGTTGGTGTGTGATGGTGTGTGATTGTGTGTGTTGGGGTGTGATGGTGTGTGATTGTGTGTGTTGGTGTGTGATTGTCTGTGTTGGTGTGTGATGGTGTGTGATTGTGTGTGTTGGTGTGTGATAGTGTGTGTCGGTGTGTGTTGGTGTGTGATGGTGTGTGATTGTTTGTGTTGGTGTGTGTTGGTGTGTGTTGGTGTGTGTTGGAGTGTGTTGGTGTGTGATTGTCTGTGTTGGTGTGATTGTGTGTCTTGGAGTGTGATGGCATGCTCATATGTGATGATGTGTGTTGGCGACTGTAGATCTAAACCAGATCTAAACCAGATCTGAACCAGGTCTAAACCAGGTCTAAACCAGGTCTGAACAATTTTAATTATAATACACTGAACAAAAATATAAATGCAACACTTTTGTTTTTGCTACCATTTTTCGTGAGCTGGACTCAAAGATCTAAAACTTATTCGACACAAAAGGCCATTTCCCTCCAATATTGTTCATAAATCTGTCTAAATCTGTGTTAGTCCATTTCTCCTTTGTCCAGATAATCCAACCCACCTCTCAGGTTTGGCATATCAAGATGCACATTAGACAACAGGATTACTGCACAGATGTGCTTTAGGCTGGCCACAGTAAAAGGACGGATTTGTGAACAATATTGGAGGGAAATGAACTTTTGTGTCTGTAGAAATAGTGTTAATAGCAAAAACAAAAGTGTTGCGTTTATATTTTTGTTCAGTATTGTTATTAATAATAATAATAATAATGCATCAGTTTTATATAGCGCTTTTCAATATTATTATTAATAGTATTAGTAATGATTTACACAGTTTGTTTATTATTTACTATTTACCTGAGCGTTCATGGAGGAGTATAGAGAGAGAGAGAGGGAGAGAGACAGATGGAGATGTAATGAATTAATCACTGCATTTATACAGCTCCTTTCCATATACTCAAAGAACTTTACCGTTCATTCTTCATTAACTCACACTGGTGAGCTACTGTTGTCGTCACAGCTGTTCTGGGGCAGACTGACAGAAGTGAGGCTCCAATCTGCACCATCTGCCCCTCCAACCACCACCATCACACACACTCCACATACTCAGCAATGTGGGGGAAGTGCCTTGCCTAAGGACACAATGATAGTTTTTTTTTTTTTTTTTTTTTTGCCGCTGACGCCCCCCTGTGGCCTGATGAAAGTAGTAAAATCAGTTTCTCTGATTTACTACTTATATACTTTGTGTTTGAGTGTTTATAAATTACTGACAACATTTCTCCCAAATTCCAAATAAAAATAGTGTCATTTAGATAATTTATTTGCAGAAAATGACAAATGGTTTCAGACCTCAAATAATGCAAGGAAACAAGATCATATTCATTTTAAAACAACACAACACTTATGTTTGAACCGAGGAAGACTTCAGAGATCAATATTTGGTGGAATAATAATAATGATGAACACAGCAGTGGTTTTTCTCCTTTTCCTCCTTAAATCAGATTTGGTTCAGGTGATCTCCTCATCAGTTCCTCATGAAGCAGAATGAGGTGAAAAACAAGAATGCAGTGGTCTCTTTTTTTTCTAGAGCTGTATATGAGCTGTATACGGGCTGGAAACCCCAGGATCAAGGTGAGACACGCCTCCAAAGGTGGTGGAGAATGAGCGGGCCAAGATCCTGTGGGAATGGTGATGGCGAACCAACCAGAGATAGTGGTTCTGGATGAGCAAGAGAACAAAGCCGTGGTGGTGACATTGCAATACCGAGCGATGGCAATGTCAGGAAAAAGGAACATGAGAAACTAGAGAAATACCAGGGGCTCAAGGAAGAGCTGGAGAGGGCCTGGAAGGTGAAAGCATCGGTGGTGCCTGTGGTGATCGGAGCACTCGGGGCCATGACCCCCAAACTGGAGGAGCTACAGCAGATCCCAGGAAGGACAACAGACATCTCAGTCCAGAAAAGCGCAGTACTGGGAACAGCAAAGATACTGCACAGAACTCTCAAGCTCCCAGGAGGATCTGAGCTGATTGATATATATATATATATATATATATATATATATATATATATATATATATATATATATATACTGTATAGATATAGCAAAATATTTACTTCTTTTTACTGTAGAATGAGTTTTATTTGATTAAAATGCATTTCAAAGTTTGTAAAAATTTGTTTAAAAAAAAAAAAAAAAAAAAGAAGCTGCGGTGCATTGTGGGCAGTTTTTAGCGTTCCAAGGTGGTCAAGGATCCATCCATCCATCCATCTTCTCCCGCTTAATCCGGCTGGGTTGTGGGGGCAGTTTGCTGCCCAATTCTCATAGCACCTGACCCCCCCTATGAACCCCTCTGCGGGTGGTGAGCCTCTGCGGGTGGACATTATGATCCTTGATGTTCATAGGGGTGCTGCATGTTTTGGGTTGATG
Organism: Odontamblyopus lacepedii; assembly: GCA_034769755.1. NCBI lineage: Eukaryota > Metazoa > Chordata > Actinopteri > Gobiiformes > Gobiidae > Odontamblyopus > Odontamblyopus lacepedii. The sequence goes on along the minus strand of CM068346.1, from coordinate 8,906,087 downwards.
GGGGAAACCGGAGCACCCCCATCCAGACACAGGGAGGAACATGCAAACTCCACACAGAAAGGCCCGGGCGACCCGGGGATCGAACCCGCAACCTTCTTGCTGTGAGGCCTGAGTGTTGCCACTCAGCCACCGTGCCGCTGGTGGTCAAGGATCCTTGGTTAAAAAAAAGCCAAACGGAGGAGTTGTGGGCTTGAGGGCTTTGGGAGAATTGGAACAGCACTGGGCAGAGCTCTGATGACGTGAATCTGTCCAAAATGGTTCAGAAGCTCCAGGATCCTGGTGATTGGGAAACAGCCAACATCGTCACAGGAAAAGTCTATCCAAAACACAGACAGTTTAGGCACAAGGAAGGACTTTTTCTCACCTTTAAACCTTCATTTCACTAAATAAAACTGTGGTCTTGGTGTGAGTCTGATCCCAACTATTGTGTCATTTACACACATGGCCCCGTTTAAATTCTGGTAACAGTTCTGGAGTTTCCTCTTCGTATGTCACACCTGCTGCTGCGTCCAACCAGGAACTACCTTTAGAAACTAAACCAAATTTTTTAAAAAGCTAGTAAAGATCAGACAAAATTTGGAGTCCGATCTGAAATCCAAATGTGTTTTCTTAGTTTCTCTCTGCACTTTAAACCCTGAACATGAAACCACACTGTGCTCTCAGAATCAGGATTAAACATAAAAGGGGTGAATGTTTGAGAGGCGGAGGCAAGGTGCGTTTAATGATGTGATGTTTGCTCTGGATTTGGACTCTTCTGTTGCCTCGGCTCCACACACTTCTCTACTTTATGAACCTCTTATTTTGGTAATTTTCCTTCACGATAGACACTACATTTGTTAAATAGATTGAAGTAATCACACTAAAAATGTGAAAAACGTGAAAAAGTTGTGACAGAAACTCAAACCAAAGCAGAGCTGGCAACTTGGAGCCACATTTATGAGCACATTTAAAGTATTTCCACTTGATTCTGCTACAGACGCAAACACAAATATGGATTCAGACAAATCTGGAATGTTTGAACTGTTCATGTCGGTTCTGTGAGCACGTCTCCAGATGAGCCTTTAGCGGTGAAGTACATCGGGTGCCTCTCCTGCCCACTGAGCATGTGCAGTAACATTCTTCTCCCACACCAACACACAGCATCACACACACCATCTCACACCAACACACACCATCACGCACCAACACACACGTGACCTCACAGAAGAAGCATAGTCTCACGTGTGGCATGAAAAAGCTGTTTTTAAGACGAGTGAAGAATTTTGAGCTGAGCCAAAGTTTATGATCTGAAAACAGGTCAATATCACCACAAACTCCGACCTTTCCAAAGCTGTAAGTGTCAGGGTGAAGCAGAGGGAGGAGCCAAAACCCACGACTGCTCTTAAAGTTCTTTAATAAAACAACGAATGAACAAAAATCTGAAATGCACACGGACACTGGAGCAACAAAGGCCAGAGGAGGACACAGGGTTTATAAGTGCACAGGAATGAGACACAGGTGAAACACATGAGGGCAAAACCATCAACACAAGGAACAAGACACAACGAAATATGCAAAACAAAACATGAACCATGACAGTAAGTCCCTGTCAGCTCCTGTCAGCCGAACATGAGCAGTTTGTGATGACATTACACTGGGACTTAGAGCAGGGAGCAAAGGGAGGGGAGACTCAAAGCGACAAAAACAAAAGTCAAACTTATACAACATGTGAATACGTCGCTTTGGGTGAATATAGAATTTTCAGAACAATAAAAGGAATATGCAGATTTAAATATGTGACGTTTTACAGTTAATACCCCACAGAAATCACATACCCCCTTCTTTAATAACCCACAGAATTCAGATACCCAACTAAACTAAACAAACTAAACAGTCAGGTCCAAAGTGAAGAACTGTCCCAGTCCAGTCATTTTGGCCTCGTTCAGTTTCTGTGATTTTCTCTTTTTTCTCATTGTTGTGTCTTCATCATGGGACAAGTCCAGTTTCTCTTCAGTTTTGTCTCTTTTCTTTCACCAGAGTCACAGAGGAACCTTCGTCCCACAGTGCAAACCCGGGAAACAGAGGCTCAGAGAAGGACGCAGAGAAGGTCCAGAGGTGGAACACTTCTCCATCAGAGGAGACGTCATAGAAGGACAGAGCTCCAGCCTCAGAGTCCAGGAACACGCCCACTCTGCCCGAGAACACGACAGCTTCACCAGAGGACACGCCCTCTGAGTGACAGGAGCGGTGCAGTCGTGTTGAGTTGCTGTTGTGCCAGACAGCGTACACTCCATCACCGTAGATCCTCAGACTCCAGGAGTGATCGTTGTTTCCAAACTCTTTCTCCCGCCCCCCTCCGCTCCGTCCGATCTCTCTGTAACACATTGCTATTTGACCCCTCCCACTCCACTCCACCTCCCAGTAACAGCGCCCCCTCAGGCCAGTGCAGCTCAGGACCTGATGGTGTCCTGTGAACTTGTCCTCATGATCCGGACACTCCTGCTCCTCCTTCATGCAGGTCACAGTCCGATGGTCCTCAGACAATTTGAGTTTTCTGTGAGCTGAGTTTGGGTCCGGAGAGACGTCACAGAAGTCTGCAACGCAAACACTTCATCTCATTCTTTTGTTCTGATTGTTTCTACAGTAATGTGCAAAAGTTTTAGGCAGGTGTGAAAAAATGGTGTAAACAAAGAATGCTTTAAAAAAATATTAATAATGATTGTTTGTCTTGATCAATTTACAAAATGCAAAGTGAGCAAGCAAAAGAAAAAGCCAAAGTCATTAAGAACTCTTTTCAGCGTAAAGAAGAAGTTGTGTTGGTGATGATTTGGCCCCACAGAGCCCTGACCTCAACATCATGGAGTGTGTCTGATTCCATGAAGAGACAGAAGGATGTGAGGAAGCTCCATCCACACAAGATCTGGGCTTAGTTCTTCAACATGTTTGAAACAGCGACTAGTCCAGTTCCTTCACAAACTGTCTGCAAGTAAACCTAGAAGAACGATGCTCTTCTGAAGGCAAAGCTCACACCAGATATTGACTTGATTTAGATTTCTCTTTTGTTCATTCACTGCATTTTGTTGATTGATGAAAATAAATGATGAACACTTCTATTTTTGAAGCATTTCTAGTTTACAGCATTTTTCCACACCTGCCTATAATCTTTGCACAGCACTTTACATTTAGTGGACCCCACCTGTCACGCACCTGTCACGCATCTGTCCTAAACACTACTGGACACAAGGGAAACTAGGCTGGATTTATTTGAAACTCTCTGACACATTTGTGTAAATGAGATGAGCGTGGCCCTTGTTTACTGTACAGTTGTGAGGTAAGAGTTATGGAATCACTTCTACATGTCACATCTCTGGCTCATGTCCGAGTGACATGACAAACTTCACCAAAATGGTCCAATGAAGGAAAACTGGGCGAGGTTTGTACCAGAGTGAATCTGATCAGAGCTGTTCTCTGCATTTTACTGTGTGGAGGAAAGAAAACAAACTCACACTTCCTCAGACCTGGAACCATCCACTGTTCTCCAGCAGGATCCAACCTGAAACACACAAGTCTAGTTTAGACCAGGACAAGACCAGGACTAGACACCAGCATTCTCTCACCTGACAGACAGCAGGGGGCAGTGTAGTCTCACCTGACAGACAGCATGGGGTGCTCGTCCTGTAGAGCAGTCAGGAGCTCAGCGGAGGCTCCTGGATGGTTGTAGCTCAGGTCGAACTCTCTGAGGTGGGAGGAGGAGCTCAGAGCTGAGGCCAGAGCAGCTCCGCCCCTCTCTGAGACCAGACATCCAGACAGCCTAAAGACACAGCATTACACTCATGTGGACACAAGGGGGCAGAGTGCATCATGGGAGCATCTCACCTGAGCGTCTCCAGTCTGCAGGGGGCGCTCTTCAGTCCAGAACACAGCAGCTCCACTCCTGAGTCCTGGAGGTCGTTATAACTGAGGTCCAGATGTGAGAGACTAGAGGAGCTGAGGACTGAGGCCAGAGGAGCACAGCTGTGAGGAGACAGGCCACAGCCACAAAGACTGAGGACAGAGAGAGACATTAGAGACGAGAACCTCCACACAAGAGTTTAAATACAGTTTGAGGACAGAGAGGGACATTAGAGACGAGAACCTCCACACAAGAGTTTAAATACAGTCTGAGGACAGAGAGGGACAGAGACGAGAACCTCCACACAAGAGTTTAAATACAGTCTGGACTCACAGGGCTTTGGTGGAGACTCTGATCACCGGCAGCAGACCCAGAAGAGCTTTCTCTGAGTTTTGGTATTTCCTCAGGTCAAACTCCTTCAGGTCTGAATCTGAGGACAGTAAGATGAAGGACAGAGCCGACCACTGAGCAGGAGACATGTTTCTATCTGAGACATGTCTTCTCATGTTCTTCTGTATCTCCTGCACCAGACTGTTGTCATTGAGTTCGTTCAGACAGTGGAACAGGTTCATGCTTCTCTCTGCAGACAAACCCTCTTCATCCAGCTTCTGTTTGATGTACTTTACTGTCTCTTGATTGGTCTGTTCACTTCCTGTGTGAGTCAGCAGACCCTGCAGCAGTTTCTGATTGGTCGGCAGAGACAGCCCCAGGAGGAAGCGCAGGAACAGGTCCAGGTGTCCGTTTGGACTTTGTAAGGCCTGGTCCACAGCAGAGCGGTAGAAGGACTCAGATTCAGGACTCTCAGAGGAGTGTGGTGGATTCAGCAGGTTCTCTCCAGAGCTGTAGAAGGTCTGATGGACGTGAAGAGCCGCCAGAAACTCCTGCACACTCAGATGGATGAAGCAGTAGACCTTGTCCTGGTACAGGCCTGGCTCCTCTCTAGAGACCTGTGTGAACACTCCGGAGTAAACTGAGGCCGCTGCAGCGTCCAGCCCACACTCGCTCAGGTCACTCTCGTAGAAGATCAGATTTCCTTTCTGCAGCTGCTCAAAGGCCACTTTTCCCAGAGACTTCACCATCTCCCTGGTCTCTGGAGTCCAGTGAAGGTCCTCCCCTGATCCCTGGTGATACTTGATGTTCTTGACTTTGGCCTGCACCACCAGGAAGTGGATGTACATCTGTGAGAGAGTCCGGGGCAGCTCTGGTTCCTCTGGTTGTTCCAGAAGCTTCTTTAGAACTGTAGAGAGGATCCAGCAGAAGATCGGGATGTAGCTCATGATGTGGAGGCTGCGGATGCTCTTGATGTGGGAGATAACGGCTGTGGCCTGGTCTCTGAACCTCTTCCTGAAGTACTGCTCCTTCTGCGGGTCGGCGAACCCTCGCACCTCTGTCACCATGGAGACGCACTCAGCAGGGATCTGATTGGCCGCGGCGGGTCGTGTGGTTATCCAGAGGCGAGCGGAGGGAAGCAGCCTCCCCCTGATGAGGTTCACCAGCAGCACTGGCACTGAAGCTGACTCTGTGGGGTCGCTCAGTATCTGGGTTTGGCTGAAGTCCAGAGGAAGTCTGTACTCGTCCAGACCGTCAAAGATGAAGAGCACCTGGAGCTGGTGGAAGCTGCAGAGATCTTTGGATGGACTGAAGAAGTGGTGCAGCAGCTTCACCAGGCTGAACTGTGAGTCTCTGAGCACATTGAGCTCTCTGAAAGTGAACGGGAACAGCAGCTGGAGGTCCTGGTGGGCCCGGCCTTCAGCCCAGTCCAGACTGAACTTCTGAGTCAGCACTGTTTTCCCCACGCCGGCCACGCCCTTCGTCAGCACAAACCTGATTGGCTGTGGTGAATGTGGGTGGGGTTTAAAGAGCTCTTCACATGTGATGGTCTTTGGAGCGGCCGGGCTCCTGGACGCCATCTCCAAGTGTCTGACCTCATGTTCCTGGTTGACCTCTGAGGCTCCGCCCTCTGTGATGTAGAGCTCTGTGTAGATCTGGGTCAGGGGGGTGGAGTCTCCTGCTTTAGCCACGCCCTCAAACACACGACTGAATCTCTGCTGCAGATCACACTTCAGTTTCTCAGAGTGAACTCCGAGTTTAGCCCCTGAGGAAGACAACAGAGACCCTCAGTGAACTCACAATCTCCAAATGATGCAGAACTGTGAGAACACAGCAGGTTTACCCCACAGCCCTCTCCCCTCTGGCCTCATCAGTTCAAGTGTGTAAACATTCATCATATCTTTAAGTTCACTGGCACAGACTAAAACATTCTATTAGTCTGGGAAGGTATAATAGAAACAGGCAGGCCTGATCTGCTTTACAACTGTGGGAGGTAAGGAGGAAGTGTCCATAGTGTGGAACATTCCAGACAAAACAATGACTCCCCCACAGCAGGTGACAGTGACAGATCAGATCTGCTGCCTGGACACAGTCTCCTCCTGACCTCAAACCTGCACAAAGGGCTGCAGATTAAGAAGAGTCACAGTTCTTACTGTTCTGCAGACGCTGGGCCAGATGCTCCTCTTCCATCCTCTTCAGGAAGTCCACGGTGATGTTCAGAACCTCTGTGCTCAGCTCCTCCCCCTCAGAGCATTCTGGGTAATCTGAGGCCAGGAGCCTGTGGGCCCTCTGCAGCTGCTGTTGGACATAAACCAGGACCTGCTCCTTCAGAACCTGAAACACACAGTGGACTTTAGACTGAAGTAGCAGCTCCTTTCCAGGAAAGATGGGAGGAACTGCTACTTTTTGGATTATGGGCCAATTAATGAATGTTATAAAACTATTTACTGGACCAGAACTCCTCATAATGATGGAATCTTTATACAAAGCTGTTGTGGAGGTTCATGGAGGATGAACTGTAGTTAAATAAAAATAGTTTTGTTATACAACGTCATTTCCGGTGAGTGAATTCTGTTTTGCGAGCAGTATTACTAGCGTCTCTCTACTGAATCTGTTAATCCATGAATACAGCATCTAAACTAGTGCCTGACTACTTCGTCAAACCATCGAAGTTTATTCAGCATCTAGTGCTCCCTAATTCGTGGTCTAAGCCTCTCTCTCTCTCTGTAGTTTCAGCTTGTAGTTTCAGCCTGATCTAGCCTAGCCGACTAGCATCATGGCTAAAACTCTCGTGCTGTCCTGTTCTAGTTGCCACATGTGGAGTGAGAACCCTGGCTTATTTGATAGTGACAGGGATAGTTGCTCTAAGTGCAGCGTAGTGGCAGTCCTTGAGGCCAGGGTTACAGAGTTAGAAACGCGGATCCGCTCATTGGAGGCGCTGAAGCCGAGTTATAGTCAGGCAGTAGCAGGAATCCCGGACCGCATTAGCATGAGCGCAGCTAGCGAGAGCAGCCCCCCGGCGCATCCCGTTCAGCCGGGACCAGACCAGGACAGGTTTTTGACAGTTAGAAGCAGGCGCAGGGCTAAGACTAGGACTGCAGATCAGGGACACATAGCTGAGTGTAGGACTGCAGGAGACCAGGGACATAAGGCTGAGAGTAGGGAGCTTCCCATCCAGAACAGGTTCGCCCCCCTGAGCTGGACGCGGGACACTCTAGTCATAGGGAGCTCCATAGTCAGGGACGTGGAACTGCCTGCAGCTTCCACACGGTGTTACCCTGGAGCCAGACTGGGTGACATCGAGGGGAATCTGAGGCTTTTAAAGAGAAGTAAGAACAGGTACCGCCGGATCGTTATACACGCGGGGGGTAACGATACTCGGCACGGTCAGTCAGAGGTGGTTAAGTGGCAGATAGCGGCAGTCTGTGAATTGGCTAAGTCGATGTCGGAGTCCGTGTACTTCTCTGGCCCCCTTCCAAATTATGCCAATTGTGAAATGTTCAGCCGCTTTTCAGCTGTCAACCAGTGGTTGTCCAATTGGTGCCCGCAGAATGGTGTCGTCTTCATAGATAATTGGAGGGCATTTGAGGGGAAGCCCAGGCTTACACGTAGCTACGGCATTCATCCCACCCAGGCTGGCTCCTCCCTTTTAGCTCAGAATATGATTGCTAGCCTTAGATGACCATCAGGTAAGACTAGCACACAGAATAGCTCAGGGAGTGTCAGTGACGCTAGGGAGCAGAGTAGACTAGTGAGGCACTGCTCTGTTAGCGAGAACAGCTCCAAACAGGCTGAGACTGTGTGTGCCCCACGTACAGGGGCCTCCTCTGAGCCACCCTGCATGAACAATTCTCCCAGACTGGCTGAGGCTGTGTATGTCCCACGCACAAAAAGCACAAATAAAACACAGCTAAACTCTGATAGGAAAGGCATCAGATCTCCTAACTTAATAAAAATAAATACATGCGTCGCAAATAAACAAAATAAGTGTGTAAAAAGCACAAATAAAACTCAACTAAACTCTGACAGGAAAGGCGTCAGACCTCATAACTTAATAAAAATATATACATGTGCCGCAAATGAACAGAATGATAAGTGTGTAAAATGTGGACTGCTAAACATCAGGTCCCTCTCCTCCAAATCTCTTTTAATAAATGAATTAATTGGCGACTTTAATATTGATCTTCTAGCTTTAACTGAAACATGGCTTCAGGAAAATGATTATGTTAGATTAAACGAATCTGCTCCTCCAAGTCACGTGAACTTTCAAAGTGCCAGGAGCACAGGTCGAGGTGGCGGTGTGGCCGTCATTTCTCACTCCAGCCTAATTCTCAGCCTCAAATCTAATTATACATTCCGCTCCTTTGAAAGCCTCGCACTATCTATTACGTGCACCAACTGGAAAAATCAAAAAGCTGTTATATTCATAACAATCTACCGACCTCGTGGTCCATATGCCGAGTTTCTGACAGAGTTTTCTGACTTTATTTCAAGTTTAGTTTTGGAATGGGAAAGGATTGTTATAGTTGGAGATTTCAACATTCATGTTGATAACAGCAGTGAGTGCCTCAGCAGTGCTTTTGGTGCTCTCCTGGATGGGGTCGGTTTTACCCAGAGTGTGAACAAGCCGACTCACTGTCACAATCACACTCTTGATCTCGTCCTAACTTATGGTATTGAGATTAATGATTTAATTGTTCTTCCTCAAAACCCTATACTCTCTGACCATTTTTAAATTACCTTTCAATTCATACTAAAAAACTATCCAGCTCTGCAGGAGAAAACTATAATGAAAAGAACAATATCAGAAAAATCGGTAGCTGAGTTCAAAGAAATAATTGAGCCAGTATTAAATGATATGCCATGTGACAATGAGAACAACTTTAATCCAATTATCATGGATCAGTTTGTTGATAGGACAATGCTCACCTTAAAATCTGCTCTCGATGTTGCAGCTCCGCTAAAACAGAAAAGCATTAAACCAAGACCTCCGGCCCCATGGTTTACTCCAGAACTGCGATCACTCAAACAACACGTAAGACGCACAGAGAAGCTATGGCGCCGCTCGCGCTCCGAGCAGTCTCTGAAGGCATGGAAGCTCTGCCTGCTCTCTTATAAGGCCGCTCTGCGAAAAGCACAAACCAGATACTATTCAAACCTAATAGAAGTAAACAAAAGCAACCCCAGATTTCTGTTCAGCACTGTAGCCAGGCTGACAAACTCGCACACTGCCCCTGAGTGTCTTCTCCCTTCGAAGTTCAGTTGTGATGACTTTCTTGAATTCTTCGATTACAAAATTACAACCATTAGAGACAAGATCAATCTTAATCTTAAATCCTGATGAACTAGCCAACTACAGACCTATCTCGAATCTTCCATTTCTCTCAAAGATTCTGGAACGAGTTGTGGTGAAACAGCTTTGTCACCATCTGCAGGATGGAAGGAAGAAGAATAATTCATATGAAAAATTTCAGTCTGGTTTCAGAGCTCACCACAGCACAGAAACTGCTCTGCTTAAAGTGACAAATGATTTGCTACTAGCTGCTGATAACAGGCTGGCTTCAGTCCTGGTCCGACTGGACCTCAGTGCAGCGTTTGACACCATTGATCACAACATTCTACTGCAGAGGTTAGAATGTGACATCGGTGTCAGAGGGACCGCCCTCAAATGGTTTAAATCCTATCTATCAGATAGGTACCAGTTTGTTAGTGTAAACCAGTGCACCTCTCCCTGCTCTAAAGTAGCTTGCGGTGTTCCACAAGGATCTGTGCTTGGTCCAATCCTGTTTACTCTGTATATGTTGCCATTAGGTAACATTATCAGGAAACATGGCATTAATTTCCACTGCTATGCTGATGACACTCAGCTGTACTTATCAATGAAACCAAATCAGACCAATCAAATCGATAAACTCAGTGCCTGTGTGAAGGACATCAAAACCTGGATGACCCTGAATTACCTGCTCTTAAATCCTGAAAAAACAGAGGTCATTGTTGTCGGTCCTAAAGGTCAGAGAGATTCTCTGTCCGACCAGATAATCTCACTTGACAATGTGAGTATAGCCTCTAGCTCTACTGGAAAAAATCTTGGAGTCGTATTTGACCAAAATCTCTCATTCACAGCTCATATAAACCAAGCTTGTAAAACTGCATATTTTCACCTGCGAAACATAACTAAAATCAGAAATATTTTGCCTAAAAATTATGCTGAAAAACTTATCCATGCATTTGTTACATCCAGACTAGATTACTGTAATCCTCTGCTCACCGTCTGCGCTAAAGGTACTTTAAGAAGCTTCCAGTTGGTCCAAAATGCAGCGGCCAGACTCCTAACAGGAACTAAAAGACGTGATCACATCAGTCCTGTGTTAAAATCACTTCACTGGCTTCCTGTCGAGTTTAGAATTAAATTCAAAGTTCTCCTCCTGACATACAAAGCCTTAAACAATATGGCCCCATCATATCTTCAGGATGCCATTGTCCCCTATCAGCCAAATAGAGCACTTCGCTCTCAGAATGCAGGATTATTAGTGGTTCCTAGAGTGTCTAAAAGTACAATGGGGGGGGAGAGCCTTCAGTTACCAAGCTCCTGTGTTATGGAATCAACTCCCTGTTGATGTTAAACAGGCACCCACAGTCTCTTTATTTAAGACCAGGCTTAAAACCTTCCTCTTCGGAATAGCTTATGATCAGGTTACTTAGTTGATGTTACTAAGATAAGCTGCCGCAGGAGATAACAAGCTGGGGGAAGTGTGGCAACCTGAGCACTGTCCTCTGTTTCCTCCTATTTTCTCACCAGCATCACTTACTATGTTCTCATCTGTAGCTCGTTCATTGCTATTCACATGTTGTCCCCTGTCCCACTCCCCCTGTGGAGTGTAACTCTTTCAGACGCCTGATGGCAGCTGGACCCCTCTCCTCCTCCTCGCCTGGCTCCTCCTCCTCGCCTGGCTCCTCCTCCTCACCTGGCTCCTCCTCCCTGCCTGGCTCCTCCTCCTCGCCCGGCCTCCCCTCCTCGCCCGGCCTCCCCTTCTCGCCCGGCTCCTTCCCACCTGGGTCGATGTGGCCATACCGAAACTGGCCCACGGGCCTGGACATCTATAGCCTGTCCGTCCATGGGAGTGGATCTCTCCTTCACTGTAGTTCTCCCCGAGGTTTCTTCTTTTTCCCAGGACCCTGGGTTTTTTGGAGTTTTTCCTTGCTGAGAAGGAGGGTCTAAGGACAGGGGATGACTGGACGATGTTTCATTTGCTGCTTTACATGAATGTTGTTTATTCTTGTTTTGATATGTCTGTGTGTATTTTTTACTCATCCAAATCTTGGAACGCCCTTAGAGGCAACTGTTGTTGCGATTTTGGGCCCTACAAAAATAAATTGAATTGAATACGTTGTTTGTGTACACCCACCGGATCTCAGACATGGCGACTAGCTCTGGGGACATGGAATGTCACCTCACTGGCAGGAAAGGAGCCTGAGCTTGTGCAGGAGGTTGAGTGTTACCGACTAGATATAGTGGACCTCACTTCCACGCACAGCCTGGGGTCTGAAACCCAACTCCTTGAGAGGGGCTGGACTCTCCATGTCTCTGGCATTAACTGTTGTGTTGGAGTTCACCCCAGTGAACGAGAGGGTTGCGTCCCTGTGCCTTCGGGTCGGGGACAGGTCTCTCACTGTGGTGTCGGCCTATGGGCCCAACAGCAGTGCAGAGTACCCGGCCTTCTTGGAGTATCTGGGAAGGGTACTGGACAGTGCACCGACCGGGGACTCCGTTGTTCTACTGGGGGACTTCAACGCCCATGTGGGCAACGACAGTGACACTTGGAGAGGGATCATTGGGAGGAACAGCCTCCCTGATCTGAACCCGAGCGATGTTCTGTTATTGGACTTCTGTGCGAGTCACAGTTTGTCCATAATGAACTCCATGTTTGAGCACAAGGGTCCATCAGTGCACATGGCACCAGGACACCCTCGGCCGGAAAGACTTGGCAGGCTCAAGCGTATCGTGAGGATCTATTGGGAACGTCTGTCGGAACCTTCTGTCGGTGCGGCCTTCACCTCACACCTCCGGGAGCTTCTCTCGGATCCTGGGGAGACTGGGGACATGAGTGGGCTTCGTTCTCGGCCTCTATTGTCGATGCGGCCGCTCGTAGCTGTGACTGTAAGGTCTGTGGTGCCTGTTGCGGCAGCAATCCCCGAACCCAGTGGTGGACACCGGAAGTAAGGGATGCGTCAGGCTGAAGAAGTCGTCCTACCGGGCCTTGCTGGCTCGGGGGACTCCTGAGGCAGCTGACAGTACCAGCGGGCCAAGCAACCAGGGCGGCCGCAGAGGTAAAAACTCGGGTCTGGGAGGAGTTTGGGGAGGCCATGGGGGAGGACTATCGGACGGCCCCAAGGAAATTCCGTTCAGCGCCTCAGGAGGGGGAAGCAGTGCTTTACCAACACTGTTTACAGTGCGGGGGGAGAGCTGCTGACCTTGACTGGGGATGTTGTCGGACGGTGGAAGGAAAACTTTGGGGATCTCCTCAATCCCACCGTCACGTCCTCCTCCGAGGAGGCAGAGGATGGGGACCCGGAGGCGGACTCGTCCATCACCCTGGCTGAAGTTACTGAGGCAGTTGGAAAGCTCCTCGGTGGCTCCAGGGGTGGATAAGATCTGTCCTGAGTATCTTAATTCTCTGGATGTTGTGGGGCTGTCTTGGCTGACACGCCTCTGCAACATCGCGTGGCGGTCGGGAACAGTACCTCTGGACTGGCAGACCAGGGTGGTGGTCCCTCTGTATAAGAAGGTGGACCGGAGGGTGTGTTCCAACTACAGGAGAATCACACTCCTCAGGCTCCCCGGTAAAGTCTATGCCAGGGTACTGGAGAGGAGAGTCCAGCCGATAGTCGAACCTCGGATCCAGGAGGAGCAGTGTGGTTTTCGGCCTGGTCGTGGAACACTGGACCAGCTCTACACCATCGGGTGCTCGAGGGTTCATGGGAGTTTGCCCAACCAGTCCACATGTGTTTTGTGGACCTGGAGAAGGCATTTGACCGTGTCCCTCGTGGTGCCCTGTGGGGGGTGCTCCAGGAGTATGGGGTCCGGGGCTCTTTGCTAAGGGCTGTCCGGTCCCTGTATGACCGGAGCAGGAGCTGTGTTCGCATTGCCGACAGGAAGTCAGACATGTTACCGGTGCATGTTGGACTCTGCCAGGCCTGCCCTTTGTCACCGGTTCTGTTCATTGTATTTATGGACAGAATTTCTAGGTGCAGCCAGAGGCCGGAGGAGGTCCAATTCGGGGACCACAGGATCTCATCTCTGCTTTTTGCGGATGATGTTGTCCTGTTGGCTTCTTCGAACCAGGACCTGCAGCACTGGGACAGTTTGCAGCCGAGTGTGAAGCGGCCAGGATGAGAATCAGTTGCTCCAAATCCGAGGCCATGGTTCTTGACCGGAAAAAGGTGGATTGCCCTCTCCGGGTGGGTGGGGAGTCTCTGCCTCAGGTGGAGGAGTTCCAGTATCTCGGGGTCTTGTTCACGAGTGAGGGGAGAATGGAGCGTGAGATTGACAGGCGGATCGGTGCAGCGTCGGCAGTGATGCGGTCGCTGTATCGGACCGTTGTGGTGAAGAGGGAGCTGAGCCGAAAGGTGAAGCTCCCGATTTATCGGTCAATCTATGTTCCTTCCCTCACTTATGGTCATGAGCTCTGGGTGGTGACCGAAAGGACGAGATCGTGGATACAAGCGGACGAAATGAGTTTCCCCTGCAGAGTGGCCGGGCGCTCCCTTAGGGAGGGAGGGGGGGGCTCGGTCACATAGGAGGAGCTTGGAGTAGAGCCGCTCCTCCCCCACGTTGAGAGGAGCAGCTGATGGGAGGGCATCTGTTTTGATGCCTCCTGAACGCCTCCCTCGGGAGGTGTTCATGTCCCACCAGGAGGAGGCCCCAGGGAAGACCCAGGACACGCAGGAGGGACTATGTCTCTGGGCCTGGGAACGACTCAAGGTCCCCCCAGAGGAGCTGGAGGAAGTGTCTGGGGTGTAGGAAGTCTGGGAGTCCCTGCTTAGACTGCTGCCTGTGAGTGGTCAGCAACAGCAGGTGGACACTTGTAGCAGGACCAGGACATGTGGGAGCAGAGTTTTTTTTCTGTACTTACAGTAAATACAGCATCCAGATGGGGGCGCTCTCCTCTGCTTTCCTCCAGGCTCAGCTTTTCTCTGTGGGTCAGTACAGAGTTTAAGGACTTCTTCCTCCCCAGACACTTCCCCCTCCCCTTTAACGCACAGTCCAGGTACAGAGAGACACTTACAACTCTGGACCTGGATCTCTGGAGCCATCAGTCTGCAGAGACTCACAGCTCTGAGCAGAACTCCTGTGAAACAAACAACTTATGTGAGAAATGTGTGAATACTGAACTGGACATTGAACAGTTTATATTTTACACAAAAAATATATTTTTCACTTCCTTATCAGGAGCAATATTGACAAAAGTGTCCAAACCTCTTTGTCAAAGCCTGATCTTATCAAATCTGGAGAAGATCGGGAAGAAGTGGGGCTTCTTCCATTATTATTATTATCCATTCTTTGGATTCGGCGGTAAAGGGTAAATGGTGCATGCAGACATTAGGGGCGAGGGAAGTTAAGTGTCTTGCCCAAGGACACAATGACTGCCTTCATCTGTGGGAGCAGGAATCACACCTCCAACCTGTGCATCCACCAGTGGACAGAATCTCTGCCATCTGAGCTACTGTCGCCCAACTTAGATATTTTTATTCCATTTGAAAAAATTGAACAAAATGAAAGAAAAATGAACAGATTTATTATTATATATTAATTAAATTCAAAGTTCTCCTCCTGACATACAAAGCCTTAAACAATATGGCCCCATCATATCTTCAGGATGCCATTGTCCCCTATCAGCCAAATAGAGCACTTCACTCTCAGAATGCAGGATTATTAGTGGTTCCTAGAGTGTCTAAAAGTACAATGGGGGGGAGAGCCTTCAGTTACCAAGCTCCTGTGTTATGGAATCAACTCCCTGTTGATGTTAAACAGGCACCACAGTCTCTTTATTTAAGACCAGGCTTAAAACCTTCCTCTTCGGAATAGCTTATGATCAGGTTACTTAGTTGATGTTACTAAGATAAGCTGCTGCAGGAGATAACAAGCTGGGGGAAGTGTGGCAACCTGAGCACTGTCCTCTGTTTCCTCCTATTTTCTCACCAGCATCACTTACTATGTTCTCATCTGTAGCTCGTTCATTGCTATTCACATGTTGTCCCCTGTCCCACTGCCCCTGTGGAGTGTAACTCTTTCAGATGCTTGATGGCAGCTGGACCCCTCTCCTCCTCCTCCTCCTCGCCCGGCCTCCCCTCCTCGCCCGGCTTCTTCCCCACCTGGGTAGCTGTGGCCATACCGAACTGGCCCACGGGCCTGGACATCTATAGCCTGTCCGTCCATGGGAGTGGATCCCTCCTTCACTGTAGTTCTCCCTGAGGTTTCTTCTTTTTCCCAGGACCCTGGGTTTTTTGGAGTTTTTCCTTGCTGAGAAGGAGGGTCTAAGGACAGGGGATGACTGGACGATGTTTCATTTGCTGCTTTACATGAATGTTGTTTATTCTTGTTTTGATACGTCTGTGTGTATGTTTTGCTCATCCATATCTTGGAACGCCCTTAGAGGCAACTGTTGTTGCGATTTTGGGCGCTACAAAATAAATTGAATTGAATTGAATTATTATTATTATTACATGATACCCTTGTATTTCACTCTTTTTTGTTCTTTTTCCATCTCTCTCTCTTTCTGTTTTTACCTTTTTGAAGATTTTCTCATTAGAGGCAATATCCTCAATATTCTAATCTCCAAAACAATTTCAACATTGATTTGACCTTTACCTTGACGTTAATCATGTGTAAAATTATTTGTACCATCAATAAAGAAATTAAAGTCATTAAACCCTTTAAAATCAGGACCCCAGTCTTTGGACCCGTCACTCTTCACAGAAACTGGACCAGGTTTAGTTCCAGATCCGGGTCGGTCCATCTTGGTCCTGCACAAAACAATGACATGAGTCATTGGTAAACAGAGAAACATTTAAAATACAGTGAACAATAAAAAGAGAAACAAACAGCCCGACACAAGAGGATGTATCAGCTCTGTAGAGAGAGCAGCTCTGGCCCACAGTCTGTGGTCCACACACACTGGGCTGCAGGCTTCAGTGTCTGAAAAATCTGAAAACCACCAAGAGGCTGTGTTCACGTTTAATAATTTTATGATGTAATAATCTCAGATGGAAAGCGGGGCCTTTACAACTCTACTGGATATTCACTGTTTTTGCAAGAAATTTCCAAACTTCAGTCCTTTCAGCTGAAACACTCACGTCTTTGGAGGTGAACAATGGCCCCAGTGAAGTGATTATGAAAAACTCATTTGACTTTAGTTTATTTATACTGACAGAGATTATGTTGAACTTTATGCCAGTTTTTGTTTCATGTGGATAGGTCCAGTAATTAGAGATAAAACAGGTCAACAAATCTGCATTTTGACACTTCCACAGCAAACTCCACCTGAGAATTCTGACCCGTCTCCAGCTCAGTTTTATGGAGCTTTCACAAAGTCAGTCACACACTGACACTTCTGAGGCACTGCACTTTTCCACGTGGCGTTTCCTTTTCACTTTAATGTGTATCCAGGTGTTTAGTGATTTCTTATGGAGGTCGCCACATGAGGATTTATGGTCACCTTCACATTTGTATATCACGTACTGTGCCTTATTGTTTTCAAATGTGGAAATAAACAGACTTAGACAAACTTTACTGATCCACAAGGGAAATTATTTGGACACAGGAGCTCACACATCACAATATAATAAAATAACAAAGAGCAAAAATATAAATAATAATAAATTCTAAATAAGTTAACCAGATCACCCTGTGTCCTGTCACTCATCATATCATTGTTGCACATTGTCTTCCTATGACCTTTTCTATTTTTTATTACTTATTTTTCTTTTTTATTTTGACTGGTATATATACTGGGCAGCAAGATGCCCCCGCGACCCAGCTGGATTAAGCAGAAGATGGATGGATGGATGGTATATATACATTTATATAATAATGCCTTATCTGACAACTGTCTCTTCCTATGTTTTTTGCTACTTATTTAGAATTTATTATTAACATTTATGTTTTACTCTTTGTTATTGGATTATATTGTGATCTGTGAGCTCCTGTGTCAAAATAATTCCCCTTGTGGATCAATAAAGTTTAAAGTCGAAGTTTAGTCCGTACCTCTGATGTGAGTCTTTAAACTCTTTAAACTAAAACTAAATTGTGACACTGACCTGAGCTGTGCAGACTCTCCACTTTGGCCTTTTTCAAAGCCGATGAACAGGTCTTTGGATAAGTTACTGCTCAGTGAGACTCCACTGAGGCCAGGACCTGCTTTAGACGTGTTATAGTCCTGGGTTAGTCCTGGTTCAGCGCTGGGTCTATGTCCAGACCCTGGTTCTGCTCCGGAGTTCTCCATTTTTCTGCAAACATAAAAAGATTTTATTAAGTTTTGTAATTTAAATTTTGCTCTCATCTGTTTCCAGAAAGACAAACTGAACAAACTCCTGTGTATTATTTGCTTTGGTATCAGTGGCGTAGCATTCAGCAGTGCTGCTGGTGCAATACACCGGGGCCCATGGTACTTTGAGGGCCCATCACAGGCTAGGATTGGTCCCCTTTCCCAGTACAGGCTCAGTATAAACGACTGTCAACATAAACGTACACCACTGCAAAGCTGTTTATGTGCTTCACTACCTCCTACAACATGCTCAGGGTGACACCTGCCCCATTCTCTTATTTTCTTATCAGTTTTGATTATTTTATCATCACTTTACAAGATGTTGAAGCATGGCCTGCTGGGAAATCTGTTTGTCCAATCATTTTATATTGACCTCATTTCTGATCATAAACTGGGCATGTTTGTAAATGTAAACTAGCTGGTAACAAGTTACTAGTGTTGTGGAAAGTCTCAACAATGTACAAATGTGCCCAAAAGTGGCGCTCAAAAATGAAAAGAGAAGAAAGGATTGGATTTAAGGAATTTGAAATGAGCAAAATTAGATGAGGTTTTAAAAGCTTTGTCAAGACAGATTTGAATCTTGTAATCTTATCAATTTAAAAATACTTAATTAATAATGCACGTCTCATCACTGTTTTTGAAACTTTAAGATAAATTCTCCTATTTTAGACGTATCCCAGAAAAACTGCAGTTTTGTTTTGCAAAAGTTTAGCATAAATTTAAGTTTTTAACCATAAGATTTGGATGAGAATTATTAGAATAACTTAATCTTTGTTCCTGATCCATGTGTGTAATCTCTGTCTGTGTTGTGAGCAGTGTTGTTAGCATTAGCGTTATCAGCGTGTCCCGGTTCCTGGGTGATGGGAGCAGCTCTGTGGGCTGGACCTGTCCCATTTCGGCACAGACTTTACGGTCCGTGGAGGCGACATCGAGGGCTGCAGCCTTCAAACTGGGACACGGCTTTTTTCAGACAACAGATTCAACAAAGTATAAATTTGTTGTGCATGTCGCAGTAATTGAGCCCACCAAAACCAACAGGAAACATCCACAACAGCTTCCAGAGCTCCAAGCTCAGCTGTCCATCAAACATAAATCCACCAATGAGAATGCAGCTCTGAAAATCCCACCCACCTGGGCTTGCACTGGGGCTTTGTGCAGCTACACCACTGTTTGGGACTGACTGAAGGAGGGGAGTGTTTCTGAGGTTTGAACAAAACAGTTCAAAACAAAGAAGAAAACAGGAAGAATGAAACATATAATGAGTCCTTCATGATTCGCTCCTCTCCCCTCTCCTCTTGTGGGCCTGACTTTAAGCTCTGGACCCATGAGTCTGGGCCGCACTTGTAGTTCTGAGTTGTTTAAAGTCCTGTGCGATGCTGGAGCTCCATGCCGCTGCTGCTCCACTGCACTGCCAAAGTTTAGGATCCATAAAGCAGGTGAGACGGTGACACCACTGGACTCTAGGACCTTTGGGAGTTTTCTGAGGGCAAAGTCCAGTGGTGTCAGTGTCTCACCTGCTTTATGGATCCTAAACTTTGGCAGAGCAGTGGAGCAGCAGCACTCCCAAAGGTCCTAGAGTCCACGCTAAAAGAGCACTTTAAGGCACTGTTTTCTTTTCTCCCCCATGTCCTCTGTTTTAGTTCATGTCTTGTCTAAGGACACAAAAACGGCATGCACAAGGTGAGGGCTCTAACCCCCCGGGTTCCCATTGGTCTCCCATCCAAGTACTAACCAGGCCCAGCCCCATGTAGCAAAAGAGTCAGATCAGATCAGACATCCAAGCACAGCTCTGAAAATCCCACCCACCTGTCACATTTGTGCCAAAACTGCAGCAAAAAGTCCAGCAGTGCAAACGAGAAGGTTGAAATCATACTCAACACAAAACTGAGAAAGACGCGCAACTAAAACAAAATGTTTCCAAAACGCCAAAGACGTATATTTTACATGATTACACAAATAATTTGATTGCAAAGGTATTTTTTTTATTTTACTTTTTTATTTGGTATTTTGATTTATAATGTTTTAATGTTTTAAAAGCATTTTTGAACATTGCAGCTCAAAATTTATTCCATATTTTGAGGAGCAAAAGTCTGGACCAAAAGATCTTTGTGGAGGTCAGAGCAACGGCCCCCGAAATGTTCTGTGCCCGACCCTGGGGCCCCTGGTGCCAAAGACTGTTACAGCAGAGACACGTCAACACTGTCACAGGTACACCAGGTCAACTACACCGGGTCAACTACACCAGGTCAACTACACCAGGTCAACTGCACCTGGTCAACTACACCAGGTCAACTACACCAGGTCAACTACACCAGGTCAACTACACCGGGTCAACTACACCAGGTCAACTACACCAGGTCAACTACACCAGGTCAACTACACCAGGTCAACTACACCAGGTCAACTGCACCTGGTCAACTGCACCAGGTCAACTACACCAGGTCAACTACACCAGGTCAACTACACCAGATCAGGTCAGTTACACCAGGTCATAAGGTTCTACTGGTTTATAGAAGGTTCTAGTTAAAGACGATTCTTACCTGCAGCTGGAGACACGACTGAATCCTGTGAGACACACACCTGAACCAAGTCCACAGGGCGTGTGTCTTATCAGCTACACACACACACAGACACACACACACACACACACACAGAGAGACACACACACACACACACACACACACACACACACACACACACACACACACACAGAGAGACACACACACACATGCACACAAGCATCTACACACACATTGATTAGATTTCTGCCATACAGCTGTTTTTACTCACCTATTCATGTGTGTGCGTGTGTGTGTGTGCATGTGTGTGCGTGTGTGTGTGCGTGTGTGCATGTGTGTGTTTGTGTGTGTGTGTGTGTGCATGTGTGCGTGTGTGTGTGCGTGTGTGTGTGTGCATGTGTGTGCGTGTGTGTGTGTGTGTGTGCATGTGTGTGCGTGTGTGTGTGTGTGCGTGTTTGTGGTTGAACCGTCTGACCCTTCTGAGAGAGAGAGAGAGAGAGAGAGAGAGAGAGAGGAGTGGAGGGTTCAGACCTGGTTTAGTCCTGGTTTAGTCCTGGTTTAGTCCTCGTTCACTCCTAATTTAGTCCTGGTTCAGACCTGGTTTAATCCTGGTTTAGTCCTAGTTTAGTCCTGGTTCAGACCTGGTTTAATCCTGGTTTAGTCCTGGTTCAGACCTGGTTCAGTCCTGATTTAGTCCTGATTTAGTCCTGGTTTAGTCCTGGTTTAGTCCTGATTTAGTCCTGGTTCAGTCCTGGTTTAGTCCTGATTTAGTTCTGCACAAAGTTGCTGTATAAAAATGTGTTTCTATTTTTAGTTCTTCTCGTCCATTTTGTGCATCTCTCCATCCAACGCTAACGAGCTGAATGAACGACTCCCTCGCTCCTTTCCTCCTTTTCCTGCAGCTTCTCTCCCTCCGCCCTGTGTCGCCTCTTTCTCTCCATCCTTCCTCTTTCTCTCCATCCTTCCTCTTTCTCTCCATCCTTCCTCTTTCTCTCTCTCTCTTGTCTCTCCTCTCCTCTCCTCTCTCTTCTCTCTCACTTTTCTCTCCCCCTTTTCTCTCTCTTCTCCCCCTCTCCTTCTCGTCCTCTCTTCTCTCGTCTCTCCTCTTCCCCTCTCCCTTATCCCCACTTCAGTCTCTTCTCTTTTCCCTCTCTCTTCTCCCTCTTTCTCCCTGTTTGTCTGTCCTCTCTCTCTTCTCTCTATTCTTACTCTCTCTCCTTCTCTCTCTTCCCCCCTCTCTCTCTTTTCTCTCCTTCTTTCTCCCTCCTCTCTCGTCTCTCTCTCTCCCTCTCTTCCCTCTCTCTTATGTCTCTCGTCTCTGTCCATGGTGCTGATTTCTCCCCATATTTTGTATCTAAAGGCTCTACAGGAGACTCTGTGTCTTTTGTCTCCCTGGAGATGTTAATGCTTTGTCTGGAATGTTCCACAGTCGAGCTTAAGCAAGACAACTACAGGTTGCGTTACAGTCAGATCTGTGGAGAGACGCCTCTTTTCACAGAGAGAACTATTGTCTATTTGAGCATTATAAACACCTGTAATTAATCAACGCTAGATATTTAATTTCTCTTGTTTCTTGTTTTTTGGGTTTTTTTTGTCTTGGGTCCAGGTCCTGGTCCGGGGGTGAATGGTGCAGAGTTTCTGAACCTCGTTGCTGCAGGAAGTGTCCAAAGAAAAGAGAAAAGGACGAGACAAAAGAGACACAAAGTCTCCTGTAGAGCATTTACATACACAAAATATGGAGGGAAATCAGCACCACGGACAGAGACAAGAGAGAGAGAGAAGAGAGAGGGAATAGAGAGACGAGAGAGAGGGTTAGAAGAGAGAGAGGACAGAAGAGAGAGATGGGGGAGAAGAGAGGAGAAGGGAAGGGTGGGAGAGAGAAAAGAAAGAAGAGAGGGAGAGGGTCAGAGAGAGAAAAGAGAAAGGGGAAGGATGGCGGGAAAGAGAAGCGAAACGGGGAGGAGGGAGAGAAGCTGACAGAGCAACATCATCACCGTGGAGACAAGAGGCAGGTGGTGCCTGTGTGTATGCAGTTACAGCGGAGTTTGAACCTGTGAGCTTACGGTGCGCGGGCGAGCATTCTGACCACTGAGCCACTGTCCTTTCCAAACAAACAAACAAACAGAAAAACATTAAAATATCCCGTGTTTAAACTGTTTTATGGACAGCTCTACTTTACATTTCTTGCATCACAGGTGGTTTTAGAGCTCAAAAATACCTAAAAAAATAAAATAAAATAATAATAATAAAAAATAAATAAAATTAAAGCCGCTCGCGGCAATGATGGCCCTCGCCCCGGCGCGCACCCCCCTCCCACGCGACCGCCGAGGACTCGGAACCCCCCTGCCATGACACTCTCTCTTCCCGACAGCTCGTCCACCAGAAAAGTTACATAGTGCGCCTTTATATCCATTATGTACTTTTTTGGTTGTAGGCACGCATAGAATTTAATCCCCAAATCTGGTACAAATCCAATCAGGTTGACAATTCATGTCTTTGGTAGGTGGCGCTATAGTGCAACTTTTCATATGCTTTAGGGTTTATTATATTCAGGCCATGTTCAAGCTTTAGTGATTCAAATTTCAGCACAATCAGACAAAGCCTGTGCATGTAGTAATTTTTGAACTATTTATTGGGGGAGTCTTTGCGTCCCTGCTGGCCAACCGTGGATAATACCCAATATTCATAATGTACTTTTTTTGGTTGTAGCATCCCCAAATTTGGTGTAACTCCGATAATGTTGACATTTCTTGTATAGGCTAGGTGGCGCTATAGAGTAACTTTTCATATGCTTTATAGTTTATTATAATCAAGCCCTAATCAGGTATTAGTGATTCAAATTTCAGCACGATCAGACAAAGCCTGTGTGTGTAGGCATTTTTAAACTATTTTTTTAGGGAGTCTTTGCGCCCCTGCTGGACCAGCTTTTGCTTGAAATCATGCATAGAATTTAATCCCCAAATTTGGTACAAATCGGATAATGTTGAAGATTCACGTATACACTAGGTGGCGCTAAAGAGTTCACTTTTATTATATTTCATATTTCATCACATTCAGGCCGGGATCACACAATAGTGATGTGAGTTTGAGCTCTGTAGGCCAAAGCCTGTGGCCGTGAGAGGGCATCAAAGAAACAGGAAATGAAGGTGTTATTCACCGGCGTGCTACGGACAAACCGTGAAAAAGTGCGCTTAGAAAAATAACGCGTTTGTGGACCCACATCTGCTGGATGTGGATGTAGATGTGACATGTCAAATCTGAGCTCGTTTGGACCAAAAACTAGACAGTTGATGACTTTTGCGGACACGCAGTCAAAACAGCAAGTTTTTTTTATCCAATATGGCCGACTTTCTGTTGGTCATAGGGATGCACAACGCTTGGCTTTTTTGCTTGTCTCCTTGAGTTCTATCACTGCCCCAAATTTCATTGACCGTTTCGTTGATCGTTATTGAGGGCCAATTTAAGCCGCTCAAGGCGATGATGGCCCTCGCCCCGGCACGCACGCCCCTACCACGCAACCGCCAAGGTCTCGCGACCCCCCTGGCACGACACTCTCTCTTCTCGACAGCTCATCCAACAGAAAACCCACGGTCAAATCATTATGACCAGATGACTTTGATTCGGTCAAACTGTTACAGTTAACATCCCTACCTGAGACAGTCCAGCACATAACTGCAGGTGTAAGATGCTGCAGGGAAAGCCAACATAGAGCTCCACACATGGAGCTCCGTGAAAAGTGAGGCACATATTTATGTAATGGGTTCCTCACCTGCCACGGTTTGTTTGTCTTTTACCCTCCTTTTCTATGGGGTCATAATAGGGAATATTAAAATCAATACAAGAACTGACTTCACAATCACTGTCAAGTGTTTTGCCGGTGCAAGCTTTCCCACACTTGAAAGGGAAGGGCCTCACTCTTTTTAAAAACCAGACGCAGGACTTCACTCAATGCACTTAAGATTCTTTTAATCCATTCTTGGCACAGGTGAAAAACCTTTGACACAATAAAAGAAAAAAAAAATTAGACAGATTAACAGCACATACTGCTAAATATCACACTTGTCACATATCACACTTGTCACTTTAATCTTTCAGAAATGTTTAGTGAAAAAAAAAAAAGTATT
This sequence comes from Odontamblyopus lacepedii, assembly GCA_034769755.1. NCBI lineage: Eukaryota > Metazoa > Chordata > Actinopteri > Gobiiformes > Gobiidae > Odontamblyopus > Odontamblyopus lacepedii. The sequence goes on along the minus strand of CM068346.1, from coordinate 8,881,699 downwards.
TTAGCAGTAACAATTTTAGATTTTTTAAATTAAATTAAATGTTTTAAACTGCATATTTTAACAGGTTTTAGAGCACACAGTGTCACAGTTTTACTGATGTTTTCATATAATATATAATTATTTAACCAAATAATTAACAAATAATCTGTTTAACACACCCCTTTTAACTGAAATATTTTAACAGTGCATTTCCATGAATAACATCCCCACGCGCTCGCTCGTATTTAGATCACAGATCAGCGGAGCAAACTTTATGCAGATAAACAGCAAACAAAGAAAAGAGTCCGGGCTTAAGCAACGCTTACCGGCAGTCCTTTTAGAGTTTTTTAGACCTTTTCCTTGCCCGTTTTCCATGAAGCGTCCGTCAACGCTCAGCGTGCATAAAACAAAGACTTCCTACCCCGCTCCCCCACTCAGCTGATTACACCTCCGCCTCACCTGCGGAGCCTCACACACAGCGGAAAAGTTCGGCGGTGGTGGGCGTGCGTGCGCGCTCCCCGCTCAGTACACAGTGCAACAACAAACGCTCGGCGTTGCCTCTAACTCGCCGCAACAATCACAATAAGCTTTTTGCTGTTGACAGTGAACACATTTTAACAAAGAAGGAATGTGTTTTGCTGGTTTGACACACCCATAACATGGAACAAGACAAAAAAAAAGATAATAATAGTTATGAATTAGGACATGGCTATCAAAAGACATGATAACCTGTTTGTTGAACACTCAGTAAGTATCCAGCCACACCTATGAGCAAAATCAATACGCAGATTCATCCAGAAGCACGAACAGCCCGTTTAAAACCAAAAGTACATAGCTATCGTGAGGAGGAGGAGGAAGCACGTTCCAGTGTGTTTATCCCATGAAGACCTAAGGGCAGTTTTAGTACATTTCTCCTCACCTGGATTTTTTCTTAATTTTGCTTTTAAAACTGCCCCTTTTACCCCTAATGAAGTGTTCTACCTCCTTTTGTTCAGTACAGCCTGTTATTTCACAATCTGCTGCTGTAGTTGTGTCATGTGGCTGTGATAAAAGCTACAGGGCCAGAAATAGAGATGAAAAAAAAAAAAACCCAGAAAATAAAATTCACACTGTTTATACAAAACACACAGCAAACATGTATAAACAACTTTTTGGACATAAGAAATGCTTAATTTAGGGCCTTAGCTACAAAAATGCAAAATATCAAGTCTGTAAGGAAATTAAAAAATCTCCTTATTGCCCTAAAAACAAAAAAAAGTGCAGTGGCCCCATGACTTTCCTGGTCCAGTCCTGGAAACAGCTCCTGCCAGGGCCAGGGCCAGAGCCACAGCACTTCTGCATTTCCATGGTGGAAATTACATTTGGATTTGCACTTTTGGACTGAAATAAACCTTTAAATAAAAATAGAAGGGGATGTGCAATTACACAGACCAAGATCTGTAATTTTTCATTGATGTGAGAATTAACTCCACTTAGAGTGACTTTTTCACTCGTTATGAAACACACACAGTCAGAGGAGTCGACCATTTTGACTCACTTCACTCTTTGGCAAAGTTTGGGTCGATCAAAATGGACAGAGCGCATGAGTTTAGGAAAACAAAGTTCCTATTGGACACTCGTTTTGCGCACGTCATCACACAGTGATGGTATCGTATACGATATCCTCCTACGATATACGATATCCTCCTACGATATACGATTCCTCGGTATCGTATACGAATATCTTTTCTATAACCGCGCAGAACTTTCTAACCGTAAAAGACAGAAACTTCCTTTGAAAGTGCAGACATAGAGGTTTCCGTACATTTCTGCAACTTTATCCTACACATGTGTAACCTGGTCTCTGTGCTCTTCCACTCATTCCTGATCATTCTAAACACGTTCAGGAAAGGTTCTAAAGCAGGGGTCACCAACTCATGGACTGGGTGCGAGTCCGGACCCAGACGGCATCCCATCCGGACCCATATCGATATGCACGTGTTCCTCCATGCACGCTGTATTTATTCATTTATTTTGGTCCGAAATCAAAACAGTTATCACAGCGTCCTTCTCAGATCTCAATAACACTGTGATATTACAGTGTAACTAATGTACAGCTGTAGTTCATATGTGAAGTGTTCATTTGGTTCACAACTCAGAATTTTAATTCAGTGAAAATAAGATCAGAGCTTTCTCAGGCTATTTTATATTTTACAATCTAGTCTACTCTTAATAGAGTGGTAGGGGAGTTACACTATCAGACTTTTCCTTCTTTGATGATGATTTGATGATTTCTTTTCATCCCGAGTCCTCTCACTGGGTGCACAAACCTCATACCAGTGTCTGCACTGCTCTGCTGTCCTGCCACAGTCTGTTCTCTTACAGAAACAGAGCGCTCTTCCATCCTCTTTCTGGATGCTAAAATTATATTATATTACAATTAGATGTCTCAACGGTTTGTTTTCTGAATAAAACTTATGAGACAGAGTTTGAGAAAAAGATTATGTGATATCACGAAGTCACATCGCGTGCGTATACAGCGATTTGATGTGAAGTCTCATTCCACGGTTTAGCAACATAAAATAAAGAGTAAGTAAAAGATAAAACCCGCCTCTCTCACTCTTACAATATTTCAGCTATAAGTCCCTATAGATCTGTTTTCTTGCTGCATCTGAGAAGGACGCTGTGATAACTGTTTTGATTTCGGACCAAAATAAATGAATAAATACAGCGCGCATGGAGGAACACGTGCATATCGATATGGGTCCGGATGGGATGCCGTCTGGGTCCGGACTCGCACCTCGGTCCGCGAGTTGGTGACCCCTGTAATAGGGAATATTAAAATCAATACATGAACTGACTTCACAATCACAATAAGCTTTTTGCTGTTGACAGTGAACACATTTTAACAAAGAAGGAATGTGTTTTGCTGGTTTGACACACCCATAACATGGAACAAGACAAATAAAAAGATAATAATAGTTATGAATTAGGGCATGGCTATCAAAAGACATGATAACCTGTTTAGTGCTGCCACTAACGACTAATTTTCTAACAATTAATCTCTCGACTAATTTTTCGATTAGTCGACTAATCTAAACGACTAATTTAAAAAAAAAACAAGCGGTTCTAACACACACAAGTGGGTGTGTTAGATTTTCCCGGGAGGTTACCTTGTGTGTGCGAGTTGCAAAGGTTATTGCTGTTATGTCTTTTGTGTGTGCTCATTCGACAATGTTGAACAACGATATGCACACACAATTTAACGAGTATGCACGAGCAGCATATTGCAACGGTATTCTCAATACCTCATGCATCGTGGTCGTGCTCCCGTGATAAGCCAAAGAAGTCTTACAGAGTGTACAAACCACTCTATCACCAACTGTCCGAAAGTATTCCCAGACTTTTGAGGCTTTAGGTCTTGGTCCGACTCCGGCCGCTGGCATTTTCTCAAATGCTCAAATCGGGGGAAGGGGGAAGAGAGAAAGAGAGAGACCAGCCAGCAGAGTGCGCACGGCAAATACTTCCTCAAGTTTGTTTTCTTTGGCGGTGCCATTATATACCACTGCTGTTAGCCTTTGGTGAAGCCGAGGTTAGCCACCTCGGCGTCAACCCCGGATGTAGCCGCTGTCAGCAGCACTGGTGTCCGCCTCGAGTGTAGTACTACTAGTGGTGTGGAGGGCAAATACCTGATCTCAGGCAAGCGAAAGGTCTCTGGACCAGGGCTCTACGCTAACTTTTTTTTTCAGGAGCACATGTGCCCCTAAGTTAAAAATTTTAGGAGCACAGAAAAAAATATGGGGGCAAAAATAGGTTTTCGTTTTGAACGATTATTACAGTGCAGAACTTGCACATACCAACACTAACACTGAATAAATTTAATACAAAAAACAAAAGCATTATGACTGTACTTTTCCTGCATGATCGCAATGTTTTTATAAATATATCTTCATTTTATCTGATTATTATTTAGACTTAAAATAAACCAAACAAACTGTACTGGACTTGAACACTCTGTGGCCCTTTTTGGACCTTCCCCCACAGTTTAAGAACCTCTTCTTTAAGAAAACTTCCACTGGCACAAAACTGCTTCAAAGTGAATAAAGTGTGTAGGATTTTTAAACCTGCATTTTCAAATTCATAACTGGAGTTACATTCTCCTACTGGTTTTACAGTGTTTTTTAGCCTCTGCACATTTACCAAACAAAACGCACATTGTGACAAACAGATTTATTTGGCATTTTCTTAGGCAAACTTCTGCCCACATATCACCTGCTCTGTGCTGTAGCTCTGCTCTGTGCGGACACGGACATAAAATTAGTATTGGCGTATTTGACAAGGCGGATGGACAGGTGGGATGTTTCACCTGCCCTGTGATACACACTGGTACATGAGGGTGCGCTTATGTACAAGCCGCTGGCGGTGCAGTGTCCGCGGCTCCAGCGCGCGACCGGTCCAAGACACGGTACAAGTTTATTGCCGATAGCAGCGGCCGTGAATGAAAATGACTGCACTCAGTATTCAGACCTCGAGTCCGTGACAAGACCGAGTCCAAATGCGCCCAGTCCGAGACAAGACCAAGACAAAGCTCGCTTTAGCGGAGCTGGAAGTCCAGCGGCACAGGGAATCTACTGAGTGGTGGGACAGGTGTGGGTCCTGCTGGCGGGCGCCTCGCTTAATGTGGGCGTGGGTGTTTTGGAAGCGAGTTTGTTCAGAGGAGGATATCGCCGCACACGTGAGCTCATGCTGGAGTCGTGTGTCGGAGGTGTCGTGTCTGGCACGGGTTCGTTGCGCCAAGCGCTGGGCAAGCGTGAGGCGCTTTTAGGGGCGATCCAGGCTTGGGCACGATTCTGAAGTCCTAATGTGAGTTTGCCCCTAATGTTTGACACATTTAGAACGTTTAACTCGTCACGTTACGTCTGTGCGCAGCTCCTTATTGTGGCTGCAGAAGCACTCGCACTGGTGCGACTGTTTTATTTTCCTCGTTCGCACGACGAAATATTTACTCGCAAATGCGAGTGAAATGGGCGCACTGTAGAGCCCTGCTCTGGACGAGCCGTTTGAGACCAAAAATAAATAAAGGCGAATATTCGACCAAAAAAATTGTAGTCGACTCATTTTCATATTCGATTACGTCGACAACGTCGAATAATCGCGGCAGCACTAAACCTGTTTGTTGAACACTCAGTAAGTATCCAGCCACACTTATGAGCAAAATCAATATGCAGATTCATCCAGAAGCACGAACAGCCCGTTTAAAACCAAAAGTACATAGCTATCGTGAGGAGGAGGAGGAAGCAGATTCCAGTGTGTTTATCCCCTGAAGACCTAAGGGCAGTTTTAGTACATTTCTCCTCACCTGGATTTTTTCTTAATTTTGCTTTTAAAACTGCCCCTTTTACCCCCTAATGAAGTGTTCTAATTCTTTTGTTCAGTACAGCCTGTTATTTCACAATCTGCTGCTGTAGTTGTGTCATGTGGCTGTGATAAAAGCTACAGGGCCAGAAATAGAGATAAAAAAAAAAAAAAAACAGAAAATAAAATTCACACGCTTTAATCAAAAAATCTCCGTACTGCCCTAAAAACAAAAAAAAGTGCAGTGGCCCCATGACTTTCCTGGTCCAGTCCTGGAAACAGCTCCTGCCAGGGCCAGGGCCAGAGCCACAGCACTTCTGCATTTCCATGGTGGAAATTACATTTGGATTTGCACTTTTGGACTGAAATAAACCTTTAAATAAAAATAGAAGGGGATGCGCAATTACACAGACCAAGATCTGTAATTTTCCATTTATGTGAGAATTAACTCCACTTAGAGTGACTTTTTCACTCGTTATGAAACACACACAGTCAGAGGAGTCGACCATTTTGACTCACTTCACTCTTTGGCAAAGTTTGGGTTGATCAAAATGGACAGAGCGCATGAGTTTAGGAAAACAAAGTTCCTATTGGACACTCGTTTTGCGCACGTCATCACACAGTGATGGTATCGTATACGATATCCTCCTACGATATACGATATCCTCCTACGATATACGATTCCTCGGTATCGTATACGATACCGAGGAATATCTTTTCTATAACCGCGCAGAACTTTCTAACCGTAAAAGACAGAAACTTCCTTTTTTCCTTCTGAAAGTGCAGACATAGAGGTTTCCGTACATTTCTGCAACTTTATCCTACACATGTGTAACCTGGTCTCTGTGCTCTTCCACTCATTCCTGATCGTTCTAAACACGTTCAGGAAAGGTTCTAAAGCAGGGGTCACCAACTCGCGGACCGGGGTGCGAGTCCGGACCCAGACGGCATCCCATCCGGACCCATATCGATATGCACGTGTTCCTCCATGCACGCTGTATTTATTCATTTATTTTGGTCCGAAATCAAAACAGTTATCACAGCGTCCTTCTCAGATGCAGCAAGAAAACAGATCTATAGGGACTTATAGCTGAAATATTGTAAGAGTGAGAGAGGCGGGTTTTATCTTTTACTTACTCTTTATTTTATGTTGCTAAACCGTGGAATGAGCTTCACATCAAATGCGCTGTATACGCACACGCGATGTGACTCGTGATATACGCAATCTTTTTCTCAAACTCTGTCTCATAAGTTTTATTCAGAAAACAAACCGTTGAGACATCTAATTGTAATATAATATAATTTTAGCGTCCAGAAAGAGGATGGAAGAGCGCTCTGTTTCTGTAAGAGAACAGACTGTGGCAGGACAGCAGAGCAGTGCAGACACTGGTATGAGGTTTGTGCACCCAGTGAGAGGACTCGGGATGAAAAGAAATCATCAAATCATCATCAAAGAAGGAAAAGTCTGATAGTGTAACTCCCCTACCACTCTATTAAGATCTCTGATCTTATTTTCACTGAATTAAAATTCTGAGTTGTGAACCAAATGAACACTTCACATATGAACTACAGCTGTACATTAGTTACACTGTAATATCACAGTGTTATTATACTATGCTCATTATTAGAAAAAAATTACATGAGATTTTTTTTACGTCTTAAAATGTATCAAAATCGTATATCGTGACCCGTGATACGTATTGAATCGTGGGAAAACTGTATCGTTGCATCCATAATGATGTCCCGGACCTCTGCTTGAGGAGATTTTGTCTGACTGGACCTTCTCGAATTTTAGTTGTATACCCCTGTTCTAAAGGTTCTAAAGACGTTCAGGAAAGGTTCTAAAGGTTCTAAACACGTTCAGGAAAGGTTCTAAACACGTTCAGGAAAGTTTCTAATTTCATCACATTCAGGCTGGGATCACACAATAGTGATATCAGTTTGAGCTCTGTAGGCCAATGCCTGTGGCCGTGAGAGGTCATCAAAGACACAGGAAATGAAGGTGTTATTCGCCGGCGTGATATGGACAAACCATGAGGAGGATCCCTAAAGAAAGTAATGCATGTGTGGAGCCACGTCTGTAGATGTGACATGTCGTATACGCAGTCAAAACGGCGGTGAATTTTTGATCCAATATGGCCGACTTCCTGTTGGTCATAGAGACGTTCTCCAATTCATCTTTTGGCTTGTCTCATGGTTCTCTGTCACTGTCCCGAATTTCGTTTCCCTGCGACAAACTTTGATAGTCCCCTCTCCCATAGGGATCCAATTCTAGGGGGCGCAGTTGAGTGAGGCCACTTTGGTCATTGTTGCGATGACCGTTTTATTGAATTTTTCACCGGCCCGGTCGATTCTATACCCCCATGTGAGACTTTTCGTCGACGTTCAGGGGGTCAAAAATGCGATCATTTTGGCGGAAGAGGAATAATAATAATAAAGAAACCGGGCAAGAACAATACCCCTCGCCATTAACTTCGTTAACTGGCGAGGGCCAAAAAAACTGTAACTGTAACTTGCTCTGGTTTGGTCTCAGAAAGGTTTAAAGCCATACTGTGGAACATTCCAGAAAAATTACAGAATGAAGCTTTAAGTGGATAATGTGGCCCTTCTAATTGGCTGATAAAATAATTTGTATTTTTATGACAAAAAACAAAACAAAAACAGAGACAAAAAGAGAGACAAAACCAGGTGTAATCGGCTAAACCTGATTCTAAAAACAGAGGAGACGATCTGTGGCTAAAAATAAACGTTTGCACCAAGAGGAGACAAAAGAAAAAGAAAAAAACTAAACACATTTGAAGAGAATATTTCCAGAGGAGTCACACCCACGTCACAGCGCCACTCGTGCTCCAACAGCACCACCTGCTGGTCACACGGAGGGCTTCAGCTGTGCGTCTGTCTTTTTTTGGTTTATTTTAACATCTTGTGATTTAATATATCCCAGATAAAGAAATAAAGAGAGAAAATATATAGAGCTGCACGCTCCATATAAAATAAAGTTTCCATAGGCTCCGACGCCAAATACACATTTTTACATACAACATTTAAAAGATCTTTGTTGTTTGTATTGTATTGCTGTCATAAATAATTCTGTGCTAAAATGTGCATTAATGCGTAAGATCCCATAGAAGTGTAACCGCGCAGTGTCCACAAGATGGCAGCGTTTGAAAAGAGATTTGGCGTTGGTGCCTTCAGTGTTTGGCAAAGCTTTTAGACGCTCTATATGTACGGACATGCTTATTTCATTATTAATTTTATTTATTTATCTATGTACATTACCACTTTTTTCTTTTTATTCTTTATTTCCGTGATTATTTACACTTCAGAGTATCAGCAAAGGCAACAAAATGATGAATTATGACATGTATGGAATGTAGTAGACTCAAAATAACTCCAAACTTGTGTTAGATTTTATTTTTAAATAGCCTTTTTAAATAGATTTGCACTTTTAGCATTTATTTTTACCCTGATACACAGCTGTGAAGTGAAAACCATTTCAGGGACTTCAAGAAGCTCACTAAGAGAAGGACAAGAGTCTGCAGCAATGTCAAGAATGCAAAGAGTGGATACAAAAAGATATACAAATCACTTAGATATTAAACGTTTTGTGTTTGCTGTATAATTCCATAAATATCCTGCTTCATATATTTGGTCTCTTCTGCGTGTAGGCCAAGATAAAACATAGAAACACTAAGAAAATAACATTAAAAGAGTAAGTGTCCAAACGTTTGACTTTTGGTGGTGTCTGTATGCTTTGAATATTTATACTTGAACTAGTAAGTTTGTAGGTAAACACATAGACACCTAATAAAATCACTGGGGGGAAAAGTATTTAAAAATAAGATACAAGGTTTTACACAAAGTTTATTTCAGAAATTCAACTCTTCCAAAAATACACTAAAAACAGATGACAACAGAAGAGTTTAAAGAGACTGAACTAAAAAGTCTGAACTAAAGAGTCTGAACTAAAGATACTGCACACTAAAGAGTCTGCACTAGAGTCTGCACACAAACGAGTTTGAACTAAAGACTCTCAACTAAAGAGTTTGCACTAAAAAGTCTCCACTAAAAAGTCTCCACTAAAGAGTCTTCACTAAAGAGTCTGCACTAAAGAGTCTGCACTAAAGAGTCTGCACACAAACGAGTTTGAACTAAAGACTCTCAACTAAAGAGTTTGCACTAAAAAGTCTCCACTAAAAAGTCTCCACTAAAGAGTCTTCACTAAAGAGTCTGCACTAAAGAGTCTGCACACAAACAAGTTTGAACTAAAGAGTCTGAACTAAAGAGTCTGCACACTATTTAGTGCACACGCTGCACACTAAATAGTCTCGACTAGTGTCTCCTCTAAAAAGTGCACTAAAGAATCAGCACACTAAAGAGTCCACACAAAAGAGTCTAGACTAAAGAGTCTGAACAAAAAAGTCTGCACATTAAAGAGTTTACAATAAAGAGTCTGTGCATTAAAAAGTGTGCACCAAAGAGTCTGGACTAAAGAGTCTGCACCAAAGAGTCTGGACTAAAGAGTCTGCACCAAAAAGTCTGGACTAAAGAGTCTGGACTAAAGAGTCTGCACCAAAGAGTCTGGACTAAAGAGTCTGCACCAAAAAGTCTGGACTAAAGAGTCTGGACTAAAGAGTCTGCACCAAAGAGTCTGGACTAAAGAGTCTGCACCAAAAAGTCTGGACTAAAGAGTCTGCACCAAAAAGTCTGGACTAAAGAGTCTGGACTAAAGAGTCTGCACTGAAGAGTCTTCACACTAAAGTTGAAATACACAAATAACACCCACATTGAAATGGTCTAAAAGTGGTTTTCAGCACAGGACTAAGCACAGTCAGTGGTGGAAGAAGTACTCAGTTTTGTTACTTAAGTAAAAGTACAGATACTGGGGCATAAAAACCTACTTAAGGAAAAGTAAAAGTATCACATAAAAAACATCTACTTAAAGAAAAAAAAGTAAAAGTATTTAAGCGCCTGTTCTAAATGTACTTAAAGAATAAAAAGTAAAAGTACTTCACACATATTCTGAGGTCTTATTAGGCTTCAAATGTAGATTTACAATTGAACAGACAGAGTTCGAATAGAAAAGAATTTTATTTGAACATTTCTGACTACAAATTACTTCAAACTGCAAATGTGTTAAAAAATAAACCCTTACACTTTTCAAAATATTTTTACTTTTCAGTCCTGTTCAAAAATGTAGTGGAGTAGAAGTACAGATACCTGGTCTCAAATGTAGTGAAGTAAAAATAAAAAGTACACACTTAAAAATGTACAAATACCTCAAAGTACAGTCCTTTACTCCTTTTACTTTGTGACATTGCACCACAACACAGGCCTAAGACAGAAAATAAGGATTTAAAGCAAAAACATGAACGTTAACAGTTCTTAAAACTATAATGAGATCAGTTTTCATCTTTATAATAATGATAAAAAATATTCATAATAAGGAAATAATGAAAAAAGTTGAAAAGTCCAAATCTTCATCTCCAGAGACGCTCACAGCTCCTCATCCTTCAGCACTGAGGAAATAAGGAGGGAGGAGATGAGAGAGGACACAAGGAGAGAGGAAACAAGGAGGGAGGAGATGAGAGAGGACACAAGGAGAGAGGAAACAAGGAGGGAGGAGATGAGGGAGGACATAAGGAGAGAGGACATGAGGGAGGACACAAGGAGAGAGGACATGAGGGAGGACACAAGGAGGGAGGAGATGAGGGAGGACATAAGGAGAGAGGACATGAGTGAGGACACAAGGAGGGAGGAAATAAGGAGAGAGGAGATGAGGGAGGAAACAAGGAGGGAGGAGATGAGGGAGGACATAAGGTGAGAGGACATGAGGGAGGACACAAGGAGGGAGGACACAAGGAGAGAGGACATGAGGGAGGACACAAGGAAGGAGGAGATGAGGAAGGACACAAGGAGAGAAGAAACAAGGAAAAAGGAGATGAGGAAGGATACAAGGAGAGAGGAAATAAGGAGAGAGGAGATGAGGGAGGACACAAGGAGAGAAGAAACGAGGAGAGAGGAGATGAGGGAGGACACAAGGAGAGAGGAAACAAGGAGAGAGGAGATGAGGGAGGAGAGAGGAAATGAGGAGAGAGGAGATGAGGGAGGAGAGAGGGAATGAGGAGAGAGGAGATGAGGGAGGAGAGAGGACACGAGGAGAGAGGAGATGAGGAGATGAGGAGCACATGCTATGCCAGTGCAGAGTTGGCGTACCTCTCTTGACGGCAATATCGTCCAGGCTCTGGACCAGGTGGATGGCGCCCACAGCAGACGCGGCGCCCTGGGAGTTGGCGGCGTGGCACTCGTACGAGCCCTGCTCCGCTTTGGTCAGAGGAGAAATCTGGAGAAACAACGGGAAGACCTCTGAGGACCACGCACAACATCTCACAACATCTCACACCATCTAAGCTCATGTCCTCCTTCTCTACAGATGCAGGCTTTTTCTTGAGGCCTCACGTCTGGTTTAAATCCTCCTCTGCACCACGTGGACTCACCAGGACCCAGCCGGTGACCTCGTGTTTCTCTGGACCTCCTCGGGTCTGGACGGCCAGGTTGTCCCGATCTCCAGGCAGAAGCTCCACCCTCTTCCTCCCGCCGTTCACCACCTGCACCACAACAAACACCTTTAGCTCAGCAGAGATCTGCAATTCCAGGGCTGAAATGGACGTTTGGTCTGGACTGGACACTTTTACACAGATAATTTTCATGTAGATGGGCGTGTAGGTAGGCGTGTAGATGGGCGTGTAGATGGGCGTGTAGGTGGGCGTGTAGAAGGGCATATAGATGGGTGTGTAGATGGGTGTGTAGATGGGCGTGTAGATGGGCGTGTAGGTGGGCGTGTAGATGGGCATGTAGATGGGCATGTAGATGGGCGTGTAGATGGGCATGTAGGTGGGTGTATAGATGGGCATGTAGATGGGCATGTAGATGGGCGTGTAGATGGGCATGTAGATGGGCATGTAGGTGGGTGTATAGATGGGCGTGTAGAAGGGCATATAGATGGGTGTGTAGATGGGCATGTAGGTGGGCGTGTAGATGGGCATGTAGATGGGCATGTAGGTGGGCGTGTAGAAGGGCATATAGATGGGTGTGAGGATGGGCATGTAGATGGGCATGTAGGTGGGCGTGTAGATGGGCATGTAGGTGGGTGTATAGATGGGCGTGTAGATGGGCATGTAGGTGGGCGTGTAGATGGGCATGTAGATGGGCGTGTAGATGGGTGTATAGATGGGCGTATAGATGGGCGTATAGATGGGTGTGCAGGTGGGCGTGTAGATGGGCGTGTAGATGGGCGTGTAGATGGGTGTGCAGGTGGGCGTGTAGATGGGCGTGTAGATGGGCATGTAGGTGGGCGTATAGATGGGCGTGTAGATGGGCATGTAGGTGGGCGTATAGATGGGCATGTAGATGGGCGTGCAGGTGGGCGTGTAGATGGGCGTGTAGATGGGCGTGTAGATGGGTGTGCAGGCAGGTGGGCGTGTCTTACCTTGTTCCAGGTGAGCACAGGTGTGGGGACGCCCTCGGCCTCACAGCTCAGATACACCTGTGACCCGGACACGTTGTACACCTCACCAGGAGGGGTCACTATACGCGGAGCTGTGACACAAACACACACGCTCTTCACCCGAGAAGAGGCTCTGACAGAATTTGTGTCCCGTCTCCCTGATGTCAGGGGGAGTGACAGGTGGGTTAACCAATCAGAGAGAAGCATGCTCTGTTCAGGCCAAAAACAAATGTAGCTGCTTATGCTTAAAAAAGGAGAAAAATCTACACAAAGAACAGAGAAACACTATGGATTTTTGCAGAATTTTGATCTGTGCTCCAGTGATGTTTAGTTGCATAATTGTATATTTGATGGCAGTGCATATGTGGCGGACACACCTGTCTCCAACATGCCATGTGTGTCTCATTGTTCTGTGGGTCTGCTCATCATCTATACTTTCCTCATGGTTGGATCACCTTTTTTGTTTATTTTTCTTCTAGTCATGTGATTTTGTCATGTGATTGTAATTGTATTTAATGACCCCCATGTGTGTTATGCCCTGATCAAGATGAACACATGAAAGAATGAATCATTTCCCGTATTTTCATTTTGGTTTTGGAGACAAATAATAAAGAAAAGGGTTCATTTTTGGTTTTCTTATTTTTGGTTTTTGAAAAACAAATGAACTGTGGTTGGATTGTCTCGGGTTTGGACGGAGGTTTTTCTCGCTCTGTGGTCCGGTTCCAGTCTCTTCTCAGGTAAACGTGTCCCTGTGTTACTGCGGCAGAGTGGTTAGCCCGTCTCCTGCCTCTCACCAGGAGGTTGTGGGTTCGACTCCTGCTCTCATGTGCGTGTCTTTGTGTTACTGGGGCGTACTGTGGCAGAGTGGTTAGCCCGTCTCTTGCAGGCCTGAACTTGAGGTAGAGGATGATGGACAGAATGAACTCAGTGGAATCTGGGCTGGATCCAAAGCCAACAGGATTAAGACTCCAACAAGTCCAGACCAGGACCAGGACTTGGTTTTGGGGTGAAGATGCTGAGCAGGTGAAGACAGATATGATCTAATAACCCAAAGGGACGAATACCTCGAGTATTTGTACAAATATTACCACATGCGCATACTTTTACTACCTCTGTAACCTTGAACTGCAGACCCGACCTTTCTATAGTAGCAGTACTCGTTTCTGTAGTAGCAGTACTCGTTTCTGTAGTAGCAGTACTCGTTTCTGTAGTAGCAGTACTCGTTTCTCTAGTAGCAGTACACGTTTCTGTAGTAGCAGTACACGTTTCTCTAGTAGCAGTACTCGTTTCTGTAGTAGCAGTACTCGTTTCTGTAGTAGCAGTACTCGTTTCTCTAGTAGCAGTACTCGTTTCTGTAGTAGCAGTACTCGTTTCTCTAGTAGCAGTACTCGTTTCTGTAGTAGCAGTACTCGTTTCTGTAGTAGCAGTACTCGTTTCTGTAGTAGCAGTACCCGTTTCTGTAGTAGCAGTACTCGTTTCTGTAGTAGCAGTACTCGTTTCTCTAGTAGCAGTACTCGTTTCTGTAGTAGCAGTACTTGTTTCTGTAGTAGCAGTACTTGTTTCTGTAGTAGCAGTACTCGTTTCTGTAGTAGCAGTACTTGTTTCTGTAGTAGCAGTACTCGTTTCTGTAGTAGCAGTACCTGTTTCTGTAGTAGCAGTACTCGTTTCTGTAGTAGCAGTACTCGTTTCTGTAGTAGCAGTACTCGTTTCTGTAGTAGCAGTACTTGTTTCTGTAGTAGCAGTACTCGTTTCTGTAGTAGCAGTACCCATTTCTGTAGTAGCAGTACTCGTTTCTGTAGTAGCAGTACTCGTTTCTGTAGTAGCAGTACTTGTTTCTGTAGTAGTAGCTCTGAACAAACAGTCAGGACCTCCAGGTCCACAAGTCACAATAACTGCACATTACCTAAGCGGAGTTCCGCCTTCTCACAGCCAGCTTTGTCCTTCAAACCTATTAAAGAATGGAATATACTCCCACACAGTCTGAAACTTTCCTCTGACATGAAAAACTTTTCATTTAATGTCAAGAAATTACTACTGGAAAATCAGCAGTGTCAGCATTAAGAATTCTAACAGGTATGATGTGGTTTTAGTGAGATTTTAATCTATAATTTTATTGTGTAATAATCCATAGTCACAGTATGTGAATGTGTTTTGTTTATATTGCTTGCATTGTAAATGCTAATGTGGTATTTCTCACCTGCTCAGACTACAGATGGAAACTAGCTTCAGCTATAATCTAGTGTAAAGCATCTTTAATGTATTTGCATATTGTCCCTGTCAAATAAAGTAATAAATAAATAAAAATAAATAAATAGTAGCAGTACACGGTTTTGTAGTAGCAGTACATGTTTCTGTAGTAGCAGTACTCACATTTGTAGTTGCAGTACTCATTCCTGTAGTAGCAGTATTAGTTGTAGTATCATTGGCAGTATTAGTTGTCACAGTAGTATTAGTCCTAGTAGTAGTAGTAGTAGTAGTAGTAGAAGTACAGCGTTCTGACCCGAGGGGCAGCGTCCTTTCCCCTTGACCGTGACGGGCTGCAGTTCCGGGTCTCTCCTGTCGTTGGCGCTCTTCAGGGCACAGGGGGTTTTGTAGGTGACACCGTCCGAGCCGCACACCTGTACCAGTCACACAGAGCACAGTCAGAGCCAATCAGAACACAGCATCCGCCCATGGCCCTGCAGAACCCCACCGGCGCCCCCCGTGGTCACACAGGGAAACACTGTTAATCCTGTATCTTAAAAAGTCCAATATTTCACCAAACTGACTCTTGTGAGCGTTAAGTCATGATCAACGCTGTTACCGCCTCAAAAACTGACCGGGAGTAGTGTTTCATTCTTGTATGTTGGACTACTTTACTTTACTTTAGAACAAAAAGGTTTAAAAGATCCAAACTCTATTTCAACACTAAAGAAACATTCTGAAGCGATTCAGGGAAGGCTCATGTCTGCCCTGTGAATGGGGCTTTTTTAAGTATCGATACCTGCTCAAGTGAGTATTTACTGTAGTTTTGATACTAGTTTTAATGTTGATTTAGTCATCATCAAACTTTTATTACAGACTCTTGGTCCAGAGTTTAAAAAGACACAACAAACACACTCAAACACAATATTCACAGCAAACTACTGTGCCAGCGTCTCCGCAGATCAGATTAAATAAAAATGTAATTAAATAGATCAGAGCGGTACCTCGTAGTACTGAGTTTGCGTCAGGCTCATGATAAAACTGTTCTCACAGTCATTAAGGCGGCAGGTGAATCGGTGCAGATTTGCCTGAACAGTTCTGATCCTCGCCGACACAAACAGGAGACCTGCACGTTCCATCATTCTGTCATTATATACCACAGTGAGTTTGTGTGTTGCCCTTTTGTAGTTTGACCACAGGTGTGTCATAGCCCTAACCCAACCCTAACGCTAATCCAACTCTAACCCTAATCCAACCCTAACCCAGCTCTAACCCTAATCCAACTCTAACCCTAATCCAACTCTAACCCTAATCCAACTCTAACCCTAATCCAACTCTAACCCAACCCTAACGCTAATCCAACCCTAACCCAGCTCTAACCCTAATCCAACTCTAACCCTAATCCAACTCTAACCCTAATCCAACTCTAACCCAACCCTAACCCTAATACAACTCTAACCCTAATCCAACTCTAACCCAACCCTAACCCTAATCCAACCCTAACCCAACTCTAACCCTAATCCAACTCTAACCCAACCCTAACGCTAATCCAACTCTAACCCAACCCTAACGCTAATCCAACTCTAACCCAACCCTAACGCTAATCCAACTCTAACCCAACCCTAACCCTAATCCAACTCTAACCCAACCCTAACCCTAATCCAACACTAACCCAACCCTAACCCTAATCCAACCCTAATCCAACTCTAATCCAACCCTAACCCTAATCCAACTCTAACCCAACCCTAACCCTAATCCAACTCTAACCCAACCCTAATCCAACCCAACCCTAATCCAACCATAACCCAACCCTAACCCTAATCCAACTCTAACCCAACCCTAACCCTAATCCAACTCTAATCCAACCCTAACCCTAATCCAACTATAACCCAACCCTAACCCTAATCCAACCCTAACCCAACCCTAATCCAACCCAAACCCTAATCCAACCCTAACCCAACCCTAACCTAATCCTAACCCTAACTCAACCCTAACCCTGACTCTAACCCACACAGTACAAACTGAGGACACTTTACATACCATTCTCATGGGTTTAGTGGCATTATATTTGATATCACATGTCACTCCACACTTGGAACAAACATTCAGGATTTCAGGAGAGCAGGATCTGAGTTTTGATGCTTTTGACAACACTTCTGTCTTATGCACTTTAAAGCTGCACTGTGTAACTTTGCTGGTGGAGGATCTGGCAATTGCTTTATCTGGAATGTTCCACAGTACGGCATTAAACCTTTTTATCTTCACGGAGACCAAACCGGACCAAATTCCAGGTCAGATCTGTGGAGAGGGGATCCGGTCACAGTCAGAATGTCTGTTTTTCTAGGTATTTTTGAGCTCTAAAACCACCTGTGATTGAATAAATGTAAAGTAGTGCTGTTTAATGTCGCACTGTGGAACATTCTAGGCAGAGCTGTGACGTCTCCATAGAAACAAGCTGGTGACAAACCTCAAACTGAAAAGTTACACAGTGCACCTTTAACGCTCAGATCAAATGGAAGATAATTTGTTCGCTTAGATTTTGAATTTTAAATACCGTTGAATTTCTTACGTTTATTTTTTAAATCCGAAAAAATTTGAAATATTTAGATTTTTTGTGGCTCAAATTTGAATTACACTTTTTCAGTATGTTTCAAATTCAAAATAAAACATTATATTGAATTTTAAACACTTCCACACTTTAAATTTCATGTTTAAAAACTAATGCTTTTTAAAATGTTTTTTCAGAGTTAAAACATGAGAAATTGGACAGTATTTAAACTTCAAAATCTAATGGAACAAATGATTTTCCATACATTCTATATTATTTAGCAGCATATTCCGTTTGAATAAATAAACAAGTCTGCGTGGCTGCGTCCAGTGGGTCCAGCGCGGTGAAGGTCGGATAAAGTAAACCCGGAGTGTTTTGGGAACATCATGTGAAGAATGTAAACCGTCTGAGACACCCAGACAAACAACGCCGGCATCTCCACGTATCACTCCATCTACAGCGGCAGGAGGGACGGACGGAAGGACGGAGGGACTACTTTTTGGTGTCAGTGCGTTTAACGGGAGGTTTTAGATCAAGATTTGACATTTACATTTGCTCCAGTGATCAGATAACGCCATACTCGCCACTGCAAATTCCTCTGATCTGAAGATTTGAAAACTTGTATCAGGTCATTCGTCGTGTTCTCAGATTTATTATCGACTTACTCGTTCTGAGACTGCTTCATTCTAGTCTAGACTGCAAAAAACTAAATGCAGTCAAGTTAAGATGACTAGAATTAAGAAAGTTTTATCATGAATTGAGTAAATTTCACTTGACAAGTAAAATGATCTGCCAATGGAACGAGACTTTTTGTACTTAAAATATGAAAAAAAACATCTGGCTACACTTAAAATGAGAAAAACAACAACTTTTTGCGCTTGAAAATAGAAATAAAATCAAATGTTGCTTGAAAAACACACTTATTCCATCGGTAGATCATTTTACTTGGACAAATACAATCAATCAATTAAATACTGTCCTACTTTAACTGTGTGTTTTAATTGTATTTAATTTGTTTATGTTGTTGTAAGGCGACCTTGAGTGTCCAGAAAGGCACCTAATAAATAAAATGTATATTATTATTATTATTATTATTATTATTATTATTATTATTATTATTATTATTAATATTACTCATTAAGTTGAATCTGCTCAAATAAAGTAAAATGTTTCTTAATTTAAGTCATTTTAACTTACCTAGATATTGTTTGTTTTTTTCAGTCTAGAGGTGGTTTATTTTAAGAGAACTTGTTAAGTAAAATGATCTGTCCCTGCAGCAGGATAACTTCACTACTTTTAAGTCATTTTCTGACAGATTTAAGTGTTTATATCTGAAGCTTTTTGGAGTGTGATCTCTTTCTTTCTTTAATTATATTTTATGACTTATTTTTCGGTTTTATTTTGACTTGTACATTTACATTTGTAGAATTATGCCTTATTTCACATCTGTCTCTTGCTCTTTTTTGCTACTTACTTTGAATTTATTATTACCATTTATATTTTTGCTCTTTATTATTATATTTATTACATTATATGGTGATGTGTGAGCTGCTGTGTCCAGATCATTTCCAGTTTGTCTAAGTTTTACTGTTTTGTCTTTGCCGCATTAGTTTTGCCCTTTGCATCTCTTTTCCAGTGAAGTTATGATTTTCCACATAAATGCATGAGACAAAATAATGCATTCTGAAATAAAAACATGATATAAAAAAGCCCTTGGGGAAATGATTACTGCTCAGGTCTGGAGACATTGGAAATACACAGACAAAGCACAAACAGTTGACAGTTTTTGTGTAGGTTTGCGTTCAGGTTCTGTATTTACTTGCGCAAAGTTGGAGGTGAAGTATGTCAATTGTTTGTGCTGTTTTAGTTTTGGAGATATTAACGATTCTTTTATAGATCAAATTTTGGTCAACCAGCCCCCAGGAAGCTTCAAAATGCTCTAAAATGCCCAAAATGGAGTCAGTCATTTGTATTTCGTTTGTGCTGTTTTCTGCTGTGACTGTTTTCATTTGTGCGAGTTTATTTCTAAAATTATTGGTATTATTTTTGTGGAAATTATGTGACGTCATTTCATCAGCTGACGACAGCAGCTTTAGCAAAAATTAGTGAAGTGAAACGGTCAGAGGCTGTGGAAAAGTCTGAATTATTATATCCTCCTGGGATCCGAAGAAAAAAAGTGGATTGCCATAAATATTTTTTATGATTTTCTATCTATTTGGAGGTAAAGGAACATCTTAGCATCTAGATTTTGTTTTTATTTATAATTTTATAACATGTCGTCTGTACTGAACGCCGGGGACATTTTGGTGTTAAATCCACGTGAAGTTAACAACCCAACAAAAACAACTCTTTTGATGACCAACATCTCTGACAAACTTCTACAGTCGCCTCAAAAAGTTTTTAGACTCCATTTTAATTTCTTCTTTTATCCCCCAGCACTGTTTATGCAGAGGAACCTTGTCCCCCCATAAAGAGCCTCAAAACTCTTCAAAGATCAACTGTATGTCCACTATAAAGGACACAAATGAATGGGCCGGGTCTCAGGAGGATATAAAATATGAATCAAATGCGAGTTACTACAGACTGAAACAAACTTTTCCACAGCCTCAGATCGTTTATCGTCGCTGGTTTTGTGGAGTTTTGCTAAAGTCAAAAACTGTCACAGCACAAATGAAATACAAAGGTTTGGTATAATTTTCTGCTGTTTTAAAGCTCACCTCGTGCACGCTCTTGCACTTGCACACGCCCACTTTGCTCTTCTTGTCACCACGGATGCACTCAAGCCCCGCCCCACAGCGAGGCCCCGCCCCCCGGGCACAGGGCTGCCCGTCCCCGGACAGAAGGGGCTCCAGAGGGGTCTCCACGGGGACCGCGGGGGCCTCGGGGACCACAGGAGCCTCGGGGGCCAGGTCGGACCCAACCACAACCAGCAGCGCCACCAGGAGGAGTCCTCGTACAGCGGCCATCTTCTCTGGACCAGGTCTGGACTGGGCTCTGGACTTGGTCTTCAGGTCTGGGGGAGGCAAACATAATGAACAGTCCTGTGGCTGTGTACGTCTGTGTATGAGTCCTGCCAGGGTCCAGTTGGCTGCTCTTGTGGCTGACTGGCTGGCACACTGAGGAGTTTTTAAACTTAAAGGTTGTATGGATGATTTTTTTTTGTTTCAAATTGTCAGTGGAAGTTCAAAATAGCATTATAGAGATGCAGCAGCCTTGTGATTATGATGACAAAAAATAAAAGAACATTACTATTGGCTGTCAGGTTGTCAATCAAACTCCCTACGTTTCTAGTGTAAGTGATTCGTTGGCGCGCTGGGATTACGTGATTTCTGTTCGCCTCTCACGCATTCCACAAATGCAAGACGCCATTTACTCGACCAACGCAGTGGTTCTTAGCTGTAGCTTCCTCGCAGTTTGCACAAAGTTCATTGTTAATGGCTGACAAGAATCCACAACCAGTTCACCGCAAAAGAAAGTCCGTTTTTGAGGTCACTGAAAGAAGAAGAGAAGGGGAAAAGGAGCGAAACTGAGGTGATTCTTGGAGCGTCCTTCCTGAAGCAGACGAAGGGTCTAAAAAGTAAGGCGTTGGTCGCTAAATGACTTCTGGACAGGAAACTTCAACAGTGATTCTGAACGCACGCCAGCTGTAAACAAGCATGATTTCTAGAGTAAGGAGGAGGTGGGAGGATGCATTTCTACTTAGGGAGCTGTAGAGGAGGGGGGAGGAGTCATGCATAAGCAGCATTTGAAAAAGAACAGTCTACACAAGCTTTAAAACTTTTTATGTTACATTTTACTTCACATTTTGGGATTTTGAGTAACTAAAGACAGAGCAGCTTGTGCAGTGTGGAGCAGAGCTGGATCGTGTGTGAGAAAGAGATACTATTGGTCCTGAGGGAAATTCAAGTTTTGCTAATCTGAGCAGTTTGTTTTTCCCGTGTCCATGGTGACCGTGCATGGGGAAAGCTACGCTAACCAGTTCGCTCTGAAATGCAGACTTTCTACACCAAATATGGCAGAAGATGAGGAAACACGTCAAGGGACCATTGGGTCACATCATGGACCAAAACACCAGAGCGGAGAGAGAGGAAGTGAGGGGTTTTTTCCTGTGCTGTATCCAGAGCTCATGGAGCGCCCCCTGGAGGCCGCTCTGAGGCTGCAGGACACAGAGGAGGGACTTCTGGAGCTGAAGACTTACTACCTATTGTATAGACATTTTTCACAACAGTGCCCGACTGTAGGGCTAAAGGGCTAAGGGTAAATGTGTGTGTAAATATGTGTGTAAATATATGTGTAAATGTGTGTGTAAATGTGTCGTATTCTCCAGCAGCTTCATAAATCTGCCCCATCACCAAATCTTCAACCAACAAGGTTCACAAAGAAGAAACATTCTTCATGAAGAATTTATCCACAACGATCAAGGGAAGAAAGACGAAAGCTTAAAGGAAACAACCACGAGCATCAGTGAACGACTCCTGGTGTGGTTATGGTCATGAATAATGTAAGTAATAAGTAATTTAGTAATAAGGGACCTGTTCACTCAGACTGATTCTACAATTCAAATGATTGATGATAACTGAATGCCATAGATCACGTTTCACATTCAAACTGCACAAATTTATCTATATAAATATCAACATCATGAAATTGATTTTTAATTTGAATTGTAGAATCAATTTGAGTGAACAAGTTCCTTCTGTTTCCTTCAGGACCATAACATTAGTTTTGCTCAGTAGTTCACTGATGCTCGTCGTTGTTCAACTAATTAGTTGTTTTTTTCATGTACCGAAAGTGCCGTGTCACAAGGCAGTTAGAATAAAGATGACAAAAGTGGATTGACAAACTCCAGCTAAAAACAGGAAGAGCAGAAACAGAGGCTACTCGAGGTTGCAAAGACCACTTTGTAACAGGGGAGGATTGTGTCTTTACTAAGATTTTAAAAGTCTTTGTTTGGACAGTTATTTAGAAAGAAGAGCGTCGTAAGTGACGTAAACTGCTGCATTATAGGTCTGAACTTGTCACGCAAAAAGCTTTATGTGGGGCTAATTTTATTATCTGACTGCTGTGATTTAGCATTTTATTCCTTTTTTAATCATTATTTCAGTGTAACACAAGGTCTGCAGCATCAGATCATTTATTAAATCCATCGCCTCAACAGTGGGAAAATCCTCCAAATTGTATGAAAAGTCCGACTTCTCCACATCGTACGGCTCAGAACCGACTATTTAGACTTAGTTTTCCACTATAGTGGGTCTGTGCCAGTTCAAACTTTTTGTGTACTCGCTGTCGCCCACTGTGCTGTTTTGAAGTGGAGCAGAACACTTCCTGCTCTATGTGAATTTCGCGCATTAGCATCATGTGAGACAATATCCACGTCGCTCGATTATATTAGACGAGTAGTGTTCCAAATACAGCTCGATCCACAGAAGGGCTCAAGGCAATTTCCAGACCATCTGCGAGGCGTTTGCAAATGGCTGCCCAGAAATGTTTTAGTTGAACATGTCATGTTTGCATCTGTTACATTCATCTTTCACATCAGAATACAAGATTATTTTTGTTTATATCCGGCTTTTCCACACGTGTGCAGTGGCTGGTAGGCCTAAAGTCAGTGTGTCGTTTGTGTTGACAGTTGTGCTGCATATGTCTGTCATGAGAGAACTCGTCTTATTTTGAAGTAAGTTTTGCATTTGAATTGTTTTGACATGACTTTATCTTACTCCAAGTCATAAATGTTGAAGATCAGAAATGTTACTTTGACAAAGTTAAAACTCGCCGTCGATCTTGCCGACCCATTGCCAACACATTTTCTCTGGAAGAGGCTGACAGATCGCTCTGACCACAGACAGATGCACAGCAGCTGGTTGGTATGTGACTGTCCACCAATATACCCCGGACATGACGTCATCTCGTTTTCTCGTATTCATCATAATGTAATGATAGTCCTAATGGCAGTAGTAGTAGTTTTTAGAGGTGTAACGATATCCAAGTCTGACGACGCGATATCGTCACAGTACGAACCTCACGGTACAATATTTATTGCGATAACGTGGGAAAGCTCACGATATTACGATATTCTACAGTATAACAAGACTGACTCTAAAATGCTTTGACCAGTCATTTGGTGCAACATTTATTGTCATTAGGGATGGAACGAAATCCAAATCTCTATGTACCAGATTTTCACCATAAACATCTCACTGTACCAGATTTATTACAATAGAAAACTGTAAATCTGCAACTTTTTCCTCTAAAAATGCTTCACAAGACTTAATCCACAGAATGAAGATGTAAAAGTGCTTAGAACAGTTATTTCTTCATGTCGTCTGCACTGAAACGGAGCAAAGGATCATGGTCTATGTAGCTCCCTCTGTTTTTTTTTTGCCATTTCTGCATCAGAACTATTCATTTAAGCAAAGACACTTGTGATTCGATATATTGTGATGATATTATTGTGAGACCTTTGATGATACAACATCACCATATTTATCTTATTGTTACTTCCCTAGTGAAAGTCTTATTGTAGTAATTGTAGTATATATATCTTGAAGCTGCACTGCGCAAGTTTTCTGGTGGAGGGTCTGTTACATGCTTGTCTCCATGGAGATGTTAATGCTTTGCCAAGAATGTTCCATGGTATGACTTTAAAGATTTAGCATTTTTTCATGATGGGAGTTTCTGTTGCTCAAAAGCACAATAATTCCTTCTGTGAATAGAGGCGCCTCTCCACAGATCTGACCTGTGATGTAGCGTAGGGCTGTGACCAGGTTTAATCACCACTGCGGGACATTCTAGACAAATCAATAACATTTCCATGGAGACAAGCAGGAGACGGACCCTCCCCCAGAAAGCTTTAAAATCACTGTCCACTGTACCTGAGCGGAGGAGACGTCCAGGTGAGACTCTGGCCTAGTTCAGGTTTGGTCCCGGCTGGTCTGGTCCCGGTCTGGTCCCGGTCTGGTCCCGGTCTGGTCCTGGGTTTGGTCTTGAGTCTTGAGTCTGGGAGTCAGAGGAATGCAGTGAAGCTCCTCCCCCGGTGGATCATGGGACGGAGCAGCACGCCTCAGAACGTCTGGGAGAAAAGGAGGGTCATTCCCGTCTAAAAATATTTTAAAACACACACGGCTTATTTCTGAGGATCAAGACCGGGTTCCCAGTGCACATTTTTAACATGTTCAAGGAAACACGTGATTAATAATAGAAACAAGTCCATGGATTCCTTGGACAAAACTGGAGAAAACATTTATTTAAGAAGCCTTCATTATTAAAGGGTCCACGTTACACTATTTTCTGATCTGTTCTGATGTTGTTTCCTCATCTCAAACAGACCTGGAGTCGTGTTTTGTTTGATTCACACATGTTTTTTTTACCACACAAACCCTGCTGATTTAGTTCTTCTCTCTGAAACACTGAAAACATTTATTTTGGGATGGAAACTCTAAAGTCTCCACCATCACCACCAGCAGGTTTTAGACACAGAGACAGAACATTACCCAAACAGCCTTTGTGATTGTGATTTATCCTTATTAATGGAGTATTTACAGTAACAGTACTCCTGTGTCCTGTCCTGTGTAACGTCATCAAAGTGCACTTTCTAACCCTTTCTCTACATTATTTCCACATCACATCTCCTTTCAGTGGACATAGTTCCTCATTTCCTGGTGATCCAGAGTGTTGGAGACATGTGGAGACACTTTTTTAAATTTTCCCTCCAGTCCTTGTATTTGCAGAGGTTGCTGGTGCTAGGCTAGTGCATGTCAATGGCCACAGTCGTCCTGCCACTAAAAACAGTCTGACCCACTCCACAGACCCGAGGAAAACTATTAGAACTCCAGACTGTCCATGTGAACGTCTGTGACCAGAGAATCATGTTTTAAATAAAACTAACCTTGTGTCACATGAATCGTCGCATGTTGAGGGACTATTTTCTCATATATCAGTCCGCCGCTGCCGAGCTTCTATCAGGAAATACAACTCACTGCTGCTGCTCAGACAGAAATCCTTCAAATGAAATGGTTGTTTTTTTACGACAACTATGGCCATTGACATGCACTAGTCTAGCACCAGCAGCCTCTCCAAATACAAGGACTGGATGGAAGATTTAAAAATGTTTAAAAATGTACTTGGAGAGTGAAAATTAAATATATTTTACAAAGATTTTTAGATCAATAAAAGGTGGAAATCTAGTGATTTTGATCAAAAATTTAGCTGATTTTAAGTGATTCAAGTGATTTCTTAAATTTTTTCGCTGTTTTTGTGTTTTTGGTTTGCTCAAACTGACGCAACATGGAAGGGCATCTGATGTGAATGCTCAGGTGACAAGCTAGATTAGACCCGGTTTAGACCTGGTTCAGTCCTGGTTCAGACCTGGTTTACTCCTGGTTCAGACCTGGTTTTGCCGTGGTTTAGTTCTGGTTTAGACCTGGTTTAGACTTTGTTTTATCCTGTTTTGGTCCTGCTTTAAGCTTGGTTTAGGCCTGGTTTAGTCCTGGTTCAGATCTGGTTTAGACCTAGTTTAGACCTGGTTTAGACCTAGTTTAACCTGGTTTAGACCTGATTTAGACCTGGTTTAGACCTGGTTTAGTCCAGGTTTAGACCTGGTTTAGTCTTGGTTTAGACCTTCTTTAGACCTGGTTTAGTCCAGGTTTAGTCCTGTAAAAGTAAAAAAGTATCCAATGTAAAATTTACTTAAGTAAAGTACAGATATCTTAAAATTGTACTTAAATATTGTACTTTTACTTTTGTACTCCGTTACCTTCCACCGGTGCTGAAACCCACACGTGTTGTGTCACATCACATTACAATCCCTATTAGATTTATTTGCATATTATGTAGTTTAATGTAGTTTGATACAGTTTAAAGGTGGAGTTTGACCTGGTTTATGGTTCGTATCTCTGTGATTCCTGGGCCTTTAATAATAATAAAACACTAAAACAAGGACAGGACGGACAAAACAACATTGAGGCACAGTCTTGTGTGGGGCTTTACAAAGGTGTTTAATGAGTCTGAGTTTCTGTTGTGAAGGGGGAGACCACACGTAACAAAAACTGGCACAAAGTTCAGAAAATATGTCATAAATAAAGAAAACATACATTCTTTTTTCAAAATGATGCCGTTATTTAACCCCGAATACAGAGTTCATGTCAGCTGAAAGGATTTAAAAGGTGCAACAAAGGTGTAACTTTTTGGTTGGGGGGTCCGTCACCTGCTCGTTACTATGGAGATGTTGATGCTCTGCCTGGAATGTTCCACAGTGTGACTTTAAACAGCTCTACTTTACATTTATTCAATCAGAGGTGGTTTTAGAACTCAAAAATACCTTAAAAAAAACAGGCGATCTAACTGAGCGGCGTCGCCTCTCCACAGATCTGACCTGGAACTCGGTCTGGTTTGGTCTCCATGAAGATAGAAAGGTTTAATGCCATACTGTGGAAAGTAACAGAAAAGTTCCACACTGCAGCTTTAAGTACATTAGAAGAACACGGTAGGTTTATGGAGCAGATCCGAACAAAAATAAACTGTTCAAAAACACCTTCAGACAGAGGTGTGCCCTGGCCAAAGACACAACAACAGTACGCAAAGCTGGGAGCGGAGATTCAACCAACAACCCGTAGTTCATACTTTTATCATTTATTCCAAAACAAAATCATTTAGTCCGATAATTTAATTCAAACAGTCAGAACAGGATTTTCGTCGTGCGTCTTCTGTCGGACGTTTCATGTGAATGAGGTACGGCGATGTGGAGGTCCGAAGCACTTCCTGCGATTGTCCTCGATCCAAGAGAGGAAGGAAGTCCGAATAAGTCAACAACAAGAGGGAGGGCATCTGACACACGCCCAGAATGAAGGAGGGAATCTGACCCACATCTAGAACGAGCGAGGGCATCTGGTCCCTCTCAGGCCCAGTCCAGTGGTTCAGCGCAGGTACTTGGTGACGAAAGCGGCGTACAGGTCTCTGTAGGGCGTACTGGACTTGGTCTGGACCTGGATCAGTCTGTGGACTCGTGGGGAGCGCAGGAGCAGGTTGTGTCCCAGTCCGACCAAACTGGAGCTGAGCCAGTACAGAGACATGCACTGGAACGACACAAGAGACCACAGAAAAGCTCAGAATTAGACCTGGATCTCCCCGAGGGGCAAAAAACACATGGAGCAATAAAAAAAACACACTAAACAGTCAAAAAACACACTAAACAGTCAAAAAACACACTGAACAGTCAAAAAACACACTAAACAGTCAAAAAACAGACCGAACAGTCCAAAAACAACACTAAATAGTCTAAAAACAACACTGAACAGTCAAAAAAACAGATTGAACAGTCAAAAACACACTAAAGAGTCAAAAACACACGAGTCAAAAAACACACGAAGCAGTCAAAAAACACACTAAACAGTCAAAAAACAGACTGAACAGTCAAAAACACACTAAAGAGTCTAAAAACCACACTGAACAGTCAAAAAACAGATTGAACAGTAACAAAAAGACACTGAAGAGTCTAAATACAAAAATAAATATGTGTCCATGTATCTGTGGTGGTTCTCTACAGTTAATGTTTTTATTTCTTTTATTTAGACGTGTGTGTATACTGCGATTAACCATAGACTGTATAAATGGACAGAGCTAACCTAGATATAATTCTCCCCTATAGCTGCTAGCCTCGGTGAGCTTCGTTTGACTGGAGCTGAACGCTGTAGGTGACGTCACACTCCCTTAAACTGTGTCTTAATCCAGTGTGCGGTTCTGTCCTGTGTGACCCACATGAGGCTCCGGCTCTGATCAGGGCAGAGCTCCAGACAAGACCAGACCTGCTCCTCACACAAACCTCCACAAACACAGAGCAGCAGGTCCACTCAGGTCCTGATCCCAATCAGCACATACCACACCTGCCCCAGCACCGCGCTGCAGTACCCCGGGTTTAGACCGGGTTTACACCGGGTTTAGACCGGGTTTACACCGGGTTTACACCGGGTTTAGACAGGGTTTAGACCGGGTTTAGACCGGGTTTACACCGGGTTTAGACCGGGTTTAGACCGGGTTTAGACCGGGTTTACACCGGGTTTAGACCGGGTTTAGACCGGGTTTAGACCAGGTTTAGACCGGGTTTAGACCGGGTTTAGACCGGGTTTACGCCGGGTTTACACTGGGTTTACACCGGGTTTAGACATGGTTTAGACCTGGTTTACCCCTGGTTTAGTTCTAGTTTAGTCCTGGTTTAGTTTTAGTTTAGCCCTGGCTTAGCCCTGGTTTAGCCCTGGTTTAGTCCTGGTTTAGTCCTGGTTTAGTCCTGGTTTAGCCCTGGTTTAATCCTGGTTTAATCCTGGTTTAGCCCTGGTTTAGCCCTGGTTTAGTCCTGGTTTAGCCCTGGTTTAGTCCTGGTTTAGTCCTGGTTTAGTTTTAGTTTAGCCCTGGTTTAGCCCTGGTTTAATCCTGGTTTAGTCCTGGTTTAGCCCTGGTTTAGTCCTGGTTTAGTCCTGGTTTAGCCCTGGTTTAGTCCCGGTTTAGCCCTGGCTTAGCCCTGGTTTAGTCCTAGTTTAGTCCTGGTTTAGGTTTAGTTTAGCCCTGGTTTAGCCCTGGTTTAGTCCTGGTTTAGTCCTGGTTTAGTCCTGGTTTAGTCCTGGTTTAGTCCTGGTTTACCCCTGGTTTAGTCCTAGTTTAGTCCTGGTTTAGTTTTAGTTTAGCCCTGGCTTAGCCCTGGTTTAGCCCTGGTTTAGTCCTAGTTTAGTCCTGGTTTAGTTTTAGTTTAGCCCTGGCTTAGTCCAGGTTTAGTCCTGGTTTAGTCCTGGTTTAGTCCTGGTTTAGCCCTGGTTTAGTCCTGGCTTAGCCCTGGTTTAGCCCTGGTTTAGTCCTAGTTTAGCCCTGGTTTAGTCCTGGTTTAGTCCTGGTTTAGCCCTGGTTTAGTCCTGGCTTAGCCCTGGTTTAGCCCTGGTTTAGTCCTAGTTTAGCCCTGGTTTAGTCCTAGTTTAGTCCTGGTTTAGTCCTGGTTTAGTCCTGGTTTAGTCCTAGTTTAGTCCTGGTTTAGTTTTAGTTTAGCCCTGGCTTAGTCCAGGTTTAGTCCTGGTTTAGCCCTGGTTTAGTCCTGGTTTAGTCCTGGTTTAGTCCTGGTTTAGTCCTGGTTTAGTCCTGGTTTAGCCCTGGTTTAGTCCTGGCTTAGCCCTGGTTTAGCCCTGGTTTAGTCCTAGTTTAGCCCTGGTTTAGTCCTAGTTTAGCCCTGGTTTAGTCCTAGTTTAGTCCTGGTTTAGTCCTGGTTTAGTCCTAGTTTAGTCCTGGTTTAGTCCTGGTTTAGCCCTGTCACTGTCTCGGCGCTCCCACAGCGGCTGCAGCTCTTTTATTTATTTTTTACAAAATTACAAAATATGGAAAGAGAAAAGAGTGTAACGTGGGCCTTTTATTGCATTATTATTATTGATAATATCCATGGCGACTCACCGTGGGGACGTACGCAGACACCGGGATCATGAGGAGGGACACAGCTCTGAACGAGTGAAGGACGAGCTTCTGGAAACGCCCAGAGACCGGCCTCTGCTGCAGAGACGCCAACTGCAACACAAAACACTGTCAAAAGACCCGACAAAGACCGGTCCAGATCCTCAAACAGACCCGACAAAGACCGGTCCAGATCCTCAAACAGACCCGACAAAGACTGGTCCAGATCCTCAAACAGACCCGACAAAAACTGGTTCAGATCCTCAAACAGACCCGACAAAGACCAGTTTAGATCCTCAGACCAGATCAGGCTCCACATCACAAAACACTGTCAAATATACCCAACAAAGACCAGTTCAGATCCTCAAACCGGACTAATCTCTACAACACAACAGGGCCACTGCGGGGTACTGGAACGTTCTTAAATACTTTGGAGAATTTTGTTTGTTTGTTTGTTTTTGTAGTTTTGTTTGCTTGTTTGTTTTATGTTTATTATTGTATTTTGTTAAATATTATATTCTATTGTCTTTAATTAAAAAAAGAAAAAAAAGAAAATATGACGATAAATGATAATAACTTTAAAATAAAAATGTATAATGCCTATTATGCTCCTGCTGGTCTTTATGGAAATTCAATTATTGTACACCAACAACTGAATCGATTATTTTTTCTGGCTGTTTTTATTTATTTATTTGTTGTTATATTTTTGTTTGCTCAAATTATCAACACGTTAAAGTTCCTCCGCTCAAACCTGAGTGAAAATAACACGTTTACTCAAAGCAGTACCTACCTCCACCAGCAGGAGGTTGGTGAGCCCCAGAGACACGGGGATAATCCAGGTGGGGTCTGGGATGGTCAGGTCTTTAAACCAGAGAGCGCCCCCTGCAGCCAGCGCAGAGTACACGTCTGTGGACACAAACACAACAGCAGGTTTAGTCCAGGTTCTGAAGACCTGGTTTAGAGGTCTTTTAGTCCAGGTTTAGCTCTTGCTTAGACCTGGTTTGGACCTGGTTCTCACCGCTGGAGTCCAGGCTGAGGTCTCTGAGAGCCAGAGAGAGACTGATCCAGACCGGGACCTGGACCAGGACCAGGATGGAGGCTTTGAGCGGGTGACAGTTGTCTCGGACGTAGAGTTCGGACACGATCCTCTTCATGTTTTTCTTAAACTGGAACCTACAAAATAAAAACAGACATGAAAAGGTGCACTGTGTAACTTTTCTCAAAAGCAGTGTGGTATTAAACCTTTCTATCTTCATGGAGACCAAACCAGACCAAGTTCCAGGTCAGATCTGTGGAGAGGCGACACCTCTCATAGTCAGAATGTGTTTTTTCTAGGGATTTTTGAGTGATAAAACCACCTGTGATTGAGTAAATGTAAAGTAGTTTTCATTCCAGGCTGAGCAATGACGTATCCATAGAAACAAGCAGGTGACGGACCCCCAGTCAAAAAGTTACACAGTGCAGCTTTAACAGCATTTCATGGCATGATCATTCTGAACCGAATCAGAAGAATTATATATTCACTTTCAGTGTCACCACACAAAGTATGGCCCTCAAAAGTCCAGAAAATCAGAAATGAACCTTTCCTGAATGTGTTTACAATGATCTGGAGCTGGATCAGAACAAATATAAGAGCACATAGACTAGTATACGCCCATAGATCTGGTTTAGACCTGGTTTAGCCCTGGTTAAGACCTGGTTTAGACCTGGTTTAGACCTGGTTTAGACCTGGACCACTGAAGGATCACACAGATATAAGGCTACATAGGAATAGAACAGAAATTACAACCATTTAACCTGTAAAATGACAGAATATTGTCTAAAGAAAGAGTTTTTCTCTTTGCAACCAAGAGTATGGTCATGATCTGCAGAACTAAAGAAGACGAGCACATGAGATGTCCTGACTTTTGCCTGTCATATTTTGTGTTGACTGTTAGAACAAAAGTGAAATATCTTGGGCGTATCATCACTGCGGACAGGGCAGATGATGATGATATGTATAGACAATCAGAATCAGAATCAGAATCAGAATTACTTTTATTCATCCCCGAGGGGAAATTTTCTTTGTTACAGATGCAACCGACCAAGAGCATGTACATCAAACAAGTTACAAAATAAGCTAAATACAATAAGATAAAAGATAAAATAGCTCTCTCTGGGAAATTATTTACATCATTGACATCTTTATGACTATATACATGTGTGAGCCGGGAATAGGATGAAAAGGATTGAGTAGTTTGTGAGTTAAAGTGCAGCGTTCAACATTTTGATGGCTACAGTCATGAAATATTTCCTGTGTCTCTCAGTGGAGCAGCGTCAGCCACAGTCTATGGCTGAAAGAGCTCCTCTGATTGGCCAGCACCTTGTGGAGGGGGTGGGAGGGAGAGTCCAGGATAGTCCAGATTTTGTCCAGCATTCTCCTGTCCAACACCACCGCCAGAGAGTCCAGCTCCTCCCCCACAACATGTCCAGCCTTCCTAATGATCTTCTCGAGTCTATTAGTGTCCTCACGCCGCAGACTGTTGCCCCAGCAGACTACAGCGCACATGATGGCACTGGCCACCATAGACTCGTAGAACATCCTGAGCATTGTCCTGCAGATGTCAAAGGACCTCAGCCTCCTCAGGAAATAGAGGCGGCTCTGGCCCTTCTTGTAAACCGCTACCACGCTCCTGCTCCAGTCCAGTTTATTGTCCAAGTACACCCCCAGGTACTTGTACCTCCACCACGCCCACACTGACCCCCGGATGGAGATGGGGGTCACAGCAGCTTTGGTCCTCCTAAGGTCCACCACCCGCTCCTTTGTCTTCATCACGCTGAGCTGGGAGGTGGTTCTCCTCACTCCAAGTGACAAAGAACCACTACAGTCCTGTACTCCTCCTCGCCACCCCCCGCTGATGCATCCCACCACTGCAGAGTCATCAGAAAACTTCTGGAAGGTGGCAAGACTGGCTGCAGTAGTTGGAAGTCCGTGGTGTAGAGGGTGAAGAGGAAGGGAGACAGGACTGTCCCCGTGGAGCCCCAGTGTTGCTGGACCACTCTGTCCGACACACAGCTCTGCAAACGCACATACTGTGGTCTTCCGGTGAGGTAATCCACAATCCAGGACACCAAGGAGGCATCCACCTGCATCACTGCCAGCTTCTCAGCCAGCAGAGCCGGCCTGATGGTGTTGAACGACTGGAGAAGTCAAAAACATGATCCTCACAGTGGCAGCCGGCTTGTCCAGGTGGGAGTAGACTCTGTGGAGTAGGGTCAGGATGGCGTCATCTACTCCAAGGTGGGGCTGGTAGGCAAACTGGAGAGGGTCTTGCAGATGTTGGACCATAGGCCTCAGCTGCTGCAGGACGAGTCGCTCCAGAGTCTTCATGATGTGGGAGGTCAGTACCACGGGCCTGTAGTCCTTAGGGTCGCTGGGGCGCCGCGTCTTCGGGACAGGGACGAGGCACGATGTCTTCCATAGCAGTGGGACTCTCTGAAGACTCAGGCTCAGGCTGAAGATCTGGTGCAGAACACCACTGAGCTGGGGAGCACAGCCCTTCAGGACTCTGGGGCTCACGCCATCAGGTACTGGAGCTTTCCCGGCCTTCAGTCTCTGCAGAAGACACCTCACCTGCTCCTCAGTGACAGTCAGTGTGTAGGTGTCGGGAGGGGGAGGGGTGGTGTCGTCTGAGGTGTGAGCTGGGTCTTCCACAGGAGACGGGGGAGGGAGGGGTAGGGGGCTGACTGCTGCTGGCTGGAGCTGGACAGTTCCTGCAGTGTCAAAGCGATTGAAGATGATGTTGAACTCATTAGCTGTGTTCACGTCTCCCTCAACGCTTCCCCCTCGGGTCGGCTTGTGTCCCGTGATGGTCCTCATGCCGCTCCACACTTCCCTCATGTTGTTCTGCTGAAGTTTCCACTCCAGCTTCCTCCCATGTCTCTGTCTGGCCTGGCTCAGCTGCACCTTCAGTTTCTTCTGAGCAGCCCGGGCCTCCTCCTTGTTTCCCGAGCTGCAGGCCTTCCTCTTCCCAATGAGTGTGGCAATGATCGATGCTCAGGCGAATACTCTTGTGTGTAAGTTTGGCTCTTGTACAAATTATGCAAAGTTGTTCTTGTTTAAACCATATTGTACGTACTGTGTGTTATAGACAACCCACCTCTGGATTAATTACAAAAAAACCGTTTTGCAGAGTCTACAGGTGCCTACAATAACGCTTTGCAGGTGGTTTTGAGGAGGCCACAATGGACGAGTACGACGGAAATGTTTGTTACTGCCCGAGTGAACACTCTGCAGACTCTACTAAGAACTCTAATGTACAGTTTTATCTGCAGACTGAACAAATCAGACAGTGAAATAATCAGGTCACAAATATGAGATCCAGTGCAGTACAACATCAGTCCAACAGGTGGAGACACTGGTGTGGCTCTTAAAAATGTGTTTATTGTGCTGTATTGGCACTGTCCTCGTTTGTTTTAAAAATGCACCATGAGTCCAGAATAAAGATGAATTGAACTGAATATCAGAATCAGAGTCTATTCTGTAATATCAAAATTGAGATTGAAATTTTAATATCGTGACAACACTAAAACAAAATAATGTTCAGAGTGATAATTATGGCAGACGGTTTTCAGTTCTGTAGGCTGAATGTACTCAACACAAGCACAAGCATGAAGATAATCCATGGACTTTTCCAAACAGGAAGTGAACATGGGCGCACTCCCGGCTCCATTGACTCTGGCTCCAACTCACTTTATAGTGAAAAATCGTTGCCCCTCTCTCTGCAGCTGCTGCTGTGAGCCTCATTTTGGTCTTTAAATGTTTGTATTAACGCGCTCTATGTGATCCTGGTGTTTTTATTTCGCTATTTTGTCCGTAAATAAGATGTAAATATTTGACTTGACGTCAAACTCACTCAGTCCACTTCTTTATACAGTCTGAGATAAACACGACAGTTCCTACAGGGAGTCGCATGCAAGTCAGTCACTGCAGAAATCAAACAGCGATGACTTCAATGATCCCGTCCCATCAAAAATGCAGTGCATCTGTCAGACTCCAGATTCCAGAGTTTGACTGCAATAAAAAGTTCCTCTAGCGACAAGTCTAAACTCAGCTGTGGGCTCCCATTCTATCAATCAAATCACTTTATTTATCCCAGAGGAGCAAATTGAGCAGTAAAAAGTGAAAAAAAAAAAACCTGAGATAAGGGTCTCCGACAGGAACTGTCTGATACGATACTGGGATTCAATATTAGATCCAAGAAATCGGTTCAGCTGATATAAATGGGCCTAAATTTGATGTAATAAGACTATTTAAAGGTTGGATATTTACTCTTTAAGTCATGTTCTAATGTCGTTACCTCCTGAAAAACTGGACTTGTGTTTTGTTTCATTCAACTTCACTTCATACAACTTCCCAAAGAAAACTTTTTCATTTATTATTATTTATTCAAACCAGGGGTCATCAAACTAAGGGCCCCTCTGCCCCCCATTGAACCAGCCCTATGAGGCAAGCCTCAAACGTTTTCATGGCCTAGATTTTTAAATTACTTTTTGGCAAATAACATGTCTGCATCTTGTATTTGGTTGTATTTTTTCAATTAAAAAATTATATTTATATGAAGAATTTATATTTAAATAATTATATGACAAACAAAAAAGAAATCTGAATAGAGGTGTATATGTATAACCCTCCTACATTTATTTTTAAGAATTATAATGACAAATTATTATTATTATCTTTTTTAATTTTTTTGTATTTTATTTATTTTATTTTTTGTGTGTATATGGCTTATATACAAAATGTTTTCTTAAAGCTTAAAAAATAAATTATAAAAATTATTATATGATATATTTACATTTACTGCCAAATTTGCCGCCAAATTGTCGTCACTTGACAAACTCGAGATCAAACAGTGACAGTCACTGCAC
This sequence comes from Odontamblyopus lacepedii, assembly GCA_034769755.1. NCBI lineage: Eukaryota > Metazoa > Chordata > Actinopteri > Gobiiformes > Gobiidae > Odontamblyopus > Odontamblyopus lacepedii. The sequence continues at coordinate 8,845,820 of CM068346.1, read as the reverse complement.
AGAGTCCTGTAGTGCACTTAAGGACAGCAAAATGGCTGGTGTAGTACAAACGTTGACAGAGAGTGGCGAGTTTTCAAAGAACGTGGATCACAGATGATTTTTCTGTTCAGTGTCAGGACCGTGCAGTTTGTCTGATATGTAAAGAAAGTGCTGCGGTTTTCAAGGAAAGGTTTGAAAGGTTTGGTGACTCCTGATTTATATGAAATCATCCATATGATTCTACTCAAGGTGTATGGTGTTTAAAAACACAGTGGAGCACTTCCTGTATTACCACATGACATCAAAAGGTGGAACAGAGTGTTTTCTGTGTGTGTGAAACAAAACACAACTGCAGGTGTGTTTGTGATATTTTTTATAACATACGTCAAAAATAGCGTGATATGAGCCCAATTACATGCCACGGTTGGACCCATTTTTCTTGTATAAAAAGGTCATTTTCTGTCCCTATTCTGATGCTGGTTAATATCGAGTATCAACAGAAACTTTACGCCCAAATCTGAGTCTCAATCGCTGGTCTCAGTGCAGATTAACAGGAGGTCTGGCCAGGTGGGGTCAGCAGATCTTTGTAAACACGATTCCAGATGGTTCCTGGTGTTTGTATATTCCAAATGAAACAGAAAAGGCACACCAAAGTTCTTGTAGAGGTGTAAATGCAAGAAACAGCTATTTCAAAGTGAAAAAAGTGCATAGCGCACTCAGATGGTGTCCAAAAGCTTTTTTAAAATATTTTTTAATCAACAAAAAGCATTCGTCAAATCACTTTTCTTGCTCTGGACCACAGTATACAAATGTATTTATTGACAGCAGGGGTCCAACCTTTTTTCTCTGGTGAGCTACTTTTACTAAACGAAAATGCCACAGAAAATGCGAGTTTTAGCAGTCACAAGAAAATGAGTAACTATAAGAGCCTTAGATGAGTTACCTGTAAACTATTATCTAATTATGCATGTACAATGGTAATAGGCATTTAATCAATGCAAGTTTACTTATTCAGCACAATACGTGTCATTCAGAAATCCTTCGGTGAGCTACTTGCGTACTGTGGTATAAAGCAAGAAAAATGAGCTGAAGAAGGCTTTTAACCAGGGATGTAACAACAACGGAAATATCGTGATATCATATTGTCAGAAGTCTCACAATAATATCATGGACCATCATAATATATTGAATCACAAGTTTGCTTAAATTAATTGTTTTATAGTAGCAATAAATCTAATAAACACAGGGAACTACATACTGTATGCCATGATTCATTTCAGTGCAGAAAACATGAAGAAATATTTTTTACCTTAATTCTTGAGATTATTACAGTAATAATTCGCACGAAAATCTTGTCAAGGTATTTTAAAAGCAAAATAAGTCTGATATCTACAATATTATTAGCCTCTCCAAACTATTTCAATACATATCGTACCGTGAGATGCATATCGTGATAATATCGTACCGAGAGATTTGGATATTGTTACATCCCTACTTTTAACCAAAACATAATTTCGAAATTTAAAAAAGCATTTGTATATTTCAAACACAAACTTGGACTCAGGGTTTAAAGAGGAGGTGAGGTACCTGCAGGTCTTCTCGCTCCAGCCCACCTGTTTGGCCTTCACAGACACTTCATAGCTGAGCCTCTGGGAAAGCGCTGAAATCTCCTTCTGCAGCGCCTCCACCTGGTCACACACACACACCGCACGTTCAGTTCAGTCAGAAAACTTCAAATTCACGTGGAAAAATATTTAGTGGTATCGTTTATTTGATTAATGCTCATGTACTTATGTAAATATTAGTTTGTCTTGTAATGGGACAAATAGGTACAAAAAGCTGTTAGACTTTAGCTCAAATGTTTTGGCAGCTTTCCACAGCTTTTATTAATCTTTAAGTACAAATAAATATTGAAAATTAGATATTTCAGTAAACAGAAAATAACAAAATCTGACCCAAAAAATCCTCCTGAAGAGTTTTAGTGTGATCTGGATCTATTTCAGAGCTTGAGAACATGTGACAGTATTAAAGAAAAAGCTATTAACTGTCTATTCTCATCGATCTTTGTTTGGATGTTCGAAATAAACTTAAACAGCACCAAACCAAACTATAGATTCTCTCATTTGGGTTTAAAATATCTACCTTTCAAACTGATCCATATAGCTGTAGAATAATTATTTGTATCCGTTTACTACTGAATTATAACGTGTAAAATATGAGATAATCAAAGTCAAGAGGGTATCGGGGTCATTTTTATGAATACAACAATTTTACAACAATAAAAATATGAGAAAAGTGAGAAATTCAACGGCATTTAAAATTCAAAATCTGATGAAACTAATTATCTTCCATAGTACACGCGATAAATACTGAGTCTGAAAAAATATTATAGATACGTCGGTAGTTGTCGTGAGAGGCCTAATAAAGTTGATGTCTAAACAGGTCCCTGGCTCTAGCTCTTACCCGGTGCAGGATCACGGTCTGATAGGCGGCGAGGGGCAGGGTCACGGTGGAGCGGATGGTCAAAGTCGCTGCTGCTATACTGAACCACCAGGAGACGCCGCTCATCTCCTGAAATCCCACCAGGAACTGCTCGGCCACCTGCACCGGAGTGTGCAGGTGAGCTCTGTGCACGAGGACAGGCGTGTGCACGTGGAGGGGCAGGGCCAAAGACACGAGGGCGGGGCTTGGACAGGCTAGAGCTGGACGCAGGAGACGCAGCATCTTCGACCTGAGGAGACACAAACAGACGTCACGCTCCACGACCGGGCAAAAAGAACTACTTGTTCACAGAAGTACTGAATGGTGAGTTTATATTTAAAGGGCCTATTTTACACGAAAGTGGCTGTTGTGAGCATAGACTGTATAAAAGAAGTGGACTAAGTGAGTGTGACGTCACCCATAGCGTTTAGCGCCGCTCAAATGAGGCTCGCGATGCTAACGGCTACAGGAGCAAATCTGGAGCCAGGCTCTATGTTATGAATAGGGTTTTTTTGATGGACAAAATAGCGGGGGAAAATCAGAATCATGTAGAGCAGGTTCATACGAACATTTTAAGACCAAAATGACCAGGCTCACAGCAACACGTACAGAGAGAGGAGTGATCAGATCACAATGTAAGTCAATGGGAAAAAGGGAGAGAAGGAGCCGGAAGAGCCTCCTGGCGCACTTCCTATTTGGCACACGGCGGCTAACGGGATAGCTTAGTCCACTCATATATACGGTCTATGGTTGTGAGCCACGTTCTGATGCTGTTTTCTCCTCAGAAATATACAGTACCTGGAGTTCTGTTTAGTTTCATTCACACATCCAGACGCCACTCACTCAAAGCCATGAAAAACATCAGAGAAGAGCACACAGAGCCATAAGAACATATGACCAAACGAAGAGACTGTCACAGATCAGATCACAATTACCTTTTTATCACCAGATCACCCAGTCCTACCTGTGCACTTATGTCTGCAGACTGGGGAAGGAAAAACTGTCAGATACTAAATACCACCCTGATTAAACAGTAAAATGACTCTTCTGTTTAAAAAAGTGAGCTGTATGTATTAAATTTTTATCTTAAATGTAATTTTATTTTATTTATAAGACAGGGACAGTGCACAATATACATTAACCTTAAGAAGAGAGATGCATTGTACCAGGTTGTAGGTTGTAAACATGACCTATCGGTGTCCTCAGATACAAGGTAAACATGTTCAAATGAAATATACCTTTTGCTGATAATTCTAATGCAGATTTACTCTTAGTTACAAAAACAATGGACATGATGTTCCATTAATTTATGATATAATTTGATTTAATTATTCAATCAGAAAGCAGAATGGGCCTCACATGACTCTCTCATTTGGGTTGCTGGTTCAATGCTCAAATCCAGTTGGTTTAAACCTAAAATGTCTTTCTGATATGAACGGTCAGGATCTAAACCCCAGCATATGCAGTCAATCATGAGCCAGTGCTAGTGCAGCCTCTGCAGCTCAGGGAGGGAATTCTGGCGCTGTAGTACTGTAGTATAGTTTTGTTATTTTTGTGGTGTCTGGCTTTGTTTCTGATTTGGTTTCATTGTTGGTGTGAATGTGGTACGTGTACATCCCCTCTGCTTTTTTGTAGGAAAAAATGTATTTATTTATAGCCTGTCGCAGACCTCAGTAACTAATGGGAATCTAAATAAAAACAAACACACAAACAGACAACATACAATTCCTGAAACTCAAAGAAAAGAGATTGCATTTGCCCCCGTAGTCTCCTTAGATATCAGGGTAACACTGCAGATGAATGAAATCTTGTTAAAAAGATCCCTGATAGAGCCATGTTACTGAAAAATACGTTACAAAGCTCCGGTGTCTGATTAAAATGATTCATTCATTCAAATGTAAAAAGTATAAGCTCTTACATACGTGCTGTGCTGCTGTTTGCCTCTTGGTCCGGACGCGATTGAAAAAGAGATTATTCCTGATTACATAAAACTAAACACGCACTCTCTAGACTTAAATACAGACATTTTAGCTTCTTGCTAAACCCACTGACGCTCGAAACTTCAGAACCAGAACCACAGATCCGCTTCACCTTCAGCTCCACGCTTCCATAACGCGCACTGATGACGTTTACTGTTTACAACGAATGGGCCTTGGATAATGACGTCATCAAGATTTTTTCTCTCTCTCTTTTCTTTTTTGTTTTTTGTTTTATTTCGAAGACAAAAGTAGAGTTCTTAAGTAATTCAAAGTATGTGCTAGTCGAACGTAACTTATTTGTGTTTTTATTTTTTAATTTTTTTTAATTTGTATTTCACTTAACAAATGTGGCAATACAAATTACTTCATAGAATTAAATAATCCATGCAGCGCAAGACAAAATAAAATAAAAACAAACACATAAATAAATAAATAAATACATACATACATACATACATACATACATACATACATACATAAATAAATAAATAAATAAATAAATAAATAAATAAATAAATAAATAAATAAATAAATAAATAAATACATACATACATAAATACATACATAAATACATAAATAAATACATAAATAAATAAATAAATACAAGGATATTTCGGAGTTCATTTCGGAAAGCAATGACATTTGGCTTTGCTTTAAGAAATCTATATTTATTGTGGCCATACCGGCTTGTCAAAGCCTGATCCCGTCAGATCTCAGAAGCTAAGCTGGGCCGGGCCTGGTTAGTACTTGGATGGGAGACCACTGGGAATTCCAGGTGCCACAGTGGGGCTCCAGTCACAGAAACTGCCGTTGTGTCCTTAGGCAAGACACTTCACCCACATTGCCTAGTGTGAAAGTGATGTGTGCATGGCAGGACTCCCTTGAAAAAGAGATTAGTAATCTCAATGGGACTTTCCTGGGTAAATAAAGGATAAAAAAAAAAATTGGAATTGCTAATAAGTATCAAATTATTAACCAATCAACATTTTACAAGAATATTGTGTTTTTGTTTTTATTTTTTTATTTTTTATTTCACTTAATCCAAGCGGCGTCAGACAAAATAAATAAATAAGATAAAAGATAAGAAAATAAGATAAATTAAACATGTGGACATTATAATTATTAAATTTGCCAGTAAGTATCAAATTATTAACCAAGTAATCAACATTTTACAAGAATATTACAAATTTAATATTCCGGAATTAGCTAAACGTTAAACCGGAAGCCACAGGAGCAAAACACGGCGGAAGCAAATGGCGGAGTTCAGCGGCGGAGGATTACTGGCGGCGCTGCTGCTTTTCACGGCTCTCACCGTGAAGGACGTGTACGTGGGGATGCACCGGGAGCAGAACCGGGACCAGCGCAGCCCGAGAAACGAGCCCGACGATCGTGGCAGGTTCGCGGCCGGAGAAGAGCAGGGGAGGCCGGCCAAAAGCTGGAGCAGCTCCGGGAGCCTGGGGCCGGTGCTGCGCTTCCAGTACTGGTGTGTAGAGCTTATAGTCTATGATCGAGACCGCAGTATGGAGAAAGATTAGTGGCTTTATTATCAGATAAATATCACCCCATTCACAAATGCATTTCTTTGTCCAGAAACAAATAAAACAGTATTCACAAATATAATTCATGATTTACAAATAACAGGGATGTAACAGTAACAATAACCGAAATATCGTGATATCGTATAGTCTCACAATAATATGGTGGACCATCACAATATATCGAATCCCAAGTCTCTTTGCTTAAATGAATAGTTCTGATGCAGAAATAGCTATAAAAAAAATAATAAACTGAGGGAACTACATAGACCTTGATCCTTTGCTCCATTTCAGTGCAGACGACATGAAGAAATAACTGTTCTAAGCACTTTGAAATCTTCATTCTTTGGATTAAGTCGTGTGAAGGCATTTTTAGATGAAAAAGTGGCATATTCAGTCAAAATATTGCAATAAATCTGGTATGGTGAGATGTTTATGGTGAAAATCTGGTACAGAGAGATTTGGATATTGTTCCATCCCTAATGACAATAAATGTTGTACCAAATGACTGGTCAAAGCGTTTTATGTCAGTCTTGTTATTATGTAGAATACTGTAATATCGCGAGGCTCCCCGCCATATTGTGAGCTAGGGCTGGGCCCCCCCCCTCTGCACCCCTTTTTGGACCCTCACCCACAGTTTAAGAACCTCTTCTTTAAGAGAACTTCCACTGACACAAAACTGCTTCAAAGTGAATAAAGTGCAGATTTTTAAACCTCCATCCATCCATCCATCTTCTTCCGCTTATCCGGGGCCGGGTCACGGGGGCAGCAGTCTAAGCAGGGGCTCCCAAGCTTCCTTCTCCCCAGCCACTTCGTCCAGCTCCTCCGGACGGACCCCTAGGCGTTCCCAGGCCAGCCGAGAGACATAGTCCCTCCAGCGTGTCCTGGGTCTTCCCCGGGGCCTCCTACCGGTGGGACATGCCCGGAACACCTCCCGAGGGAGGCGTCCGCAGAGTGGCCGGGTGCTCCCTTAGAGATTTTTAAACCTGTATTTTAAAATTCCAAACTGGAGTTACATTCTCTTGTTTTAAAGTGGTATTTAGTCTCTGCACATTTACCAAATCAAATGCACATTGTGACAAATGGATTTATTTGGCATTTGGCACAGGCTGCAGAGAGAAGCCCCGCACGCTCCCGCACACCGGTATGAGGTTATTGGCGACAGCAGCGGCCTTAATGAAAAATGACCGCACTCAGCATTCAGACCTTGAGTCCATGACAAGGCCGAGTCCAAATGCGCTCGAGTCCGAGACAAGCCCAAGACAAAGCTCTAGCTTTGGCGGAGGAGGAAGTCCAGCACTTTGGCGGAGAAGGAAGTCCAGTGACGTGGGGGTGTCTAATGAGTGGTGGGACAGGTGTGGGTCCTGCTGCGGTGCGTGGGTGTGTTTTGAGTGTGTTCGTATGAGTGATATCGGCCACACGCGGAGCTCGTATGCTGGGGTCGTGTGCTGTCGGAGGTGTTTGCGCTCACGCTGGGCAGGTGCATTTAGAAAGTTTAACACGTGATGTTACGTCTGTGCGCAGCTCTCCTATTGTGGCTGCAGAAGCACTCGCACTGATGCGCCTGTTTTGTTTTCCACTTTCACACACTGAAATATTTGCTCGCAAATGCAAGTGAAATGGGCGCACTGTAGAGCCCTGGTCCTAGTCTTGGTTTAGTCCGCGACCGAGCCCCAGGCTTTGCGGCCGCGTTTAGTCCTGGTTTAGTCGGTGGCCAGCTCCAGGCTCCGCGGAGGAACTCGGGGGACAAAAGCGAGGAGGCGGAGGCGAGGGCAGCACAGAGAAGGCAAAACAAGCGAAGCGGCGAAACCAGAAGTAAATGTAAGCATTATAGCGATATATCAATATGTCAGAATTCATACTGAGTTTCAAAACTATCTTGATATATTTTAAATATCGAGATATCACCCACCCCTATCGTGAGCTTTCCCCTGATATCCCAATAAATATCGTATCGTGAGGTTCATACGTGATGATATCGTATCATAAGACTTAGATATCATTACACCCCTAACAAATAAACGTAACAACATTCCCAAAAGCATTTCTCGACTGAAAAGAAAATGTTACACAGTTCACAAATGTCTGCAGTTTCATTTATTTGCAAACCGATGAACCACCGTACATATTTGTGACACCCCCTCCATTTATTTGTGGATTTTTTAGACCTTCCTGACACCGTTCAAATGCACAAATGTGTTTTTTCTTTTTCTTTTTTTTTTTAAATCACATCAACTAAACTTTGAGCGTAAGGTTTATGGTTGACAATATCACAAATAAAGGACTTTAAACAAATTAAATTACATCTGTTCATCGAACGCTGCCAGGAAGGTCTCAAAAATCCACAAATAAATGCAGGGGTCGTCACAAATATGTACGGTGGTTTATCGATTTGCAAATAAATGTAACTGCACTGACAGTTTAAAGGGCCTATTTTACACAATTTTTGATCTGTTTTAATGTTTCCTCATCATAAACGTACATGGAACATACATGTGTTTTGTTTCATTCACACATTCAAGACACTTTGACACTTTGTGACACTGTGTGTTCTTTTCTCAAACTGTTCCTCCTTAAGTGGTAATACAGGAAGTGCTCCATACGCCTCCATTAGAATCATTTGGGACGTTTCAGCCCTGTATTTGCCACACTTTGAATGACACAAAACACAACTCCAGGTCTGTTTTTGAGGAGGTAACAGCATTAAAACATGACTTAAAGCTCACAAGAGTCACTTTTGTGTCATATAGGCCCTTTAAATCAGAACTAAACCTGAACTGGGTAATGTTGTGTAAGAATTCTCAAATCTCAGACAAACTTTATTGATCCACAAGGGAAATTACTTGGACACAGTAGCTCACACATCACAATATTTTATAGTAACAAAGAGTAAAAAAATATATAAAAATGGTAATAAATTCTAAATAAGTAGCAATAAAATAGCAAGAGACTGATGTCAAATAAGGTATAATTATGTAAATGTGTATAAACAAGTAAAAACAACAGAATTAATATAAAAGAGACTGTAAATAAAACAGTGCAAAGGTGATATGATTGACACAACCTAGGCTTATCTGACCTTGCAGCGCCCCCTAGAGTGTGTTCTGGCACTTGTTCATCTGATGTTTTTCTGTGTTTCAGTATTTCCTGAGGGTACAGTAAAGTGTTCCAGGACTATTCCAGGGCCATTAACCAGATTTACCCCGAGCTGCGCATCGAAGGAAGCAACTACCCCCCTACCACCTTAAACAAGTAAACATCTCACACACTTCTGTACATGTCTCCCTGCCCGAGGCTGGACCTATTGTAGACCGGGTTTACACAAGTTTTAGACCAGTTTTAGACCTGCTTTAGACCAGTTTTAGACCAGCTTTAGACCAGTTTTAGACCTGCTTTAGGCCTGCTTTCGACCTGCTTTCGACCTGCTTTAGACCAGCTTTAGACCAGCTTTATACCAGTTTTAGACCAGTTTTAGACCAGTTTTAGACCTGCTTTAGACCTGCTTTAGACCTGCTTTAGACCTGCTTTAGACCAGCTTTAGACCTGCTTTATACCAGTTTTAGACCAGTTTTAGACCAGTTTTAGACCTGCTTTAGACCAGCTTTAGACCAGCTTTAGACCTGCTTTATACCAGTTTTAGACCAGTTTTAGACCTGCTTTAGACCTGCTTTAGACCAGCTTTATACCAGTTTTAGACCAGTTTTAGACCAGTTTTAGACCTGCTTTAGACCAGCTTTAGACCAGCTTTAGACCAGCTTTATACCAGTTTTAGACCAGTTTTAGACCAGTTTTAGACCTGCTTTAGACCTGCTTTAGACCAGCTTTAGACCAGCTTTAGACCAGTTTTAGACCAGTTTTAGACCAGTTTTAGACCAGTTTTAGACCAGTTTTAGACCTGCTTTAGACCAGCTTTAGACCAGCTTTAGACCTGCTTTAGACCTGCTTTAGACCTGCTTTAGACCTGCTTTAGACCTGCTTTAGACCAGTTTTAGACCAGTTTTAGACCTGCTTTAGACCATTTTTAGACCTGTTTTGGACTGGCTTTAGACCAGCTTTAGACCAGCTTTAGACCAGCTTTAGACAAACTTTAGACCAGTTTTAGACCATCCTTAGACCAGCTTTAGACCAGTTTTAGACCATCCTTAGCCCATCCTTAGCCCAGCTTTAGCCCAGCTTTAGACCAGTTTTAGACAAACTTTAGATCAGTTTTAGACCAGTTTTAGACTATCCTTAGACCAGTTTTAGACCAGCTTTAGCCCAACTTTAGCCCAGCTTTAGACCATCCTTAACCTATCCTTAGACCAGCTTTAGACCAGTTTTAGACAAACTTTAGACCATCTTTAGACCATCTTTAGACCATCTTTAGACCAGCTTTAGACCAGTTTTAGACAAACTTTAGACCAGTTTTAGACCATCCTTAGCTCAGCTTTAGACCAGCTTTAGACCAGTTTTAGACCATCCTTAGCCCATCCTTAGCCCAGCTTTAGACAAGCTCTAGACCAGTTTTAGACCATCCTTAGCCCATCCTTAGCCCAGCTTTAGACCAGCGTTAGACCATCCTTAGCCCAGCTTTAGATCAGCTTTAGACCAGTTTTAGACCATCCTTAGAGCAGCTTTAGACCAGTTTTAGACCAGTTTTATACTGGTTCATTCTTTATCAAACCCTGTCCTTGTAACTAGGCCTGTCACAGATTTAGAAACACAATGTTCTAGTCATGCTACAGAGAAATACTGTGATAAACGCTGAGCTGCAGCAAATAAATGCCAGATTGAACCAGTATTTAGCAACATGTTATGTATTCTGCTCTCTAGGACACAAACCTCAACTTACTACATAAAAATGACAAAATTCTCTTCCCTAATGCTAAAAAAATGTATATGTACCTGCAGATACCTGGGGAACCTGATTTTCTACCTGAAGCTGTTGGCCTTGGTCCTGATCGTCTCTGGAACCAGCCCTTTTAGACTTTTGAACACAGAACCCACGGAGTCCTGGTCCCGGATCTGGACTTGGACACAGCAGAACAAGGTGGACCCCAGTGTCTGTCTCCTCTCCCTCCTTAACGGCTGAAAAAAACAAAAATCAGATACTAATCGATACTGCTGTTCTTGTGTGTTTTTAGACCAGTTTTACACCAGCTTTAGACCAGTTTTAGACCATCCTTAGCCCAGCTTTAGCCCAGCTTTAGAGCAGCTTTAGACCAGTTTTAGACCAGTTTTAGACCAGTTTTAGACCATCCTTAGCCCAGTTTCAGACCAGCTTTAGACCAGTTTTAGACCATCCTTAGCCCAGCTTTAGCCCAGCTTTAGAGCAGCTTTAGACCAGTTTTAGACCAGTTTTAGACCAGCTTTAGACCAGTTTTAGACCATCCTTAGCCCAGCTTTAGACCAGTTTTAGACCAGTTTTAGACCATCCTTATCCCATCCTTAGACCAGTTTTAGACCATCCTTAGCCCAGCTTTAGACCAGTTTTAGACCATCCTTAGCCCAGCTTTAGACCAGTTTTAGACCATCCTTAGCCCAGCTTTAGACCAGCTTTAGACCAGTTTTAGACCATCCTTAGCCCAGCTTTAGACCAGCTTTAGACCAGTTTTAGACCATCCTTAGCCCAGCTTTAGAACAGCTTTAAACCAGCTTTAGACTGGTTTTAGACCAGCACCTAGTGCACCCCTGACCCTGGTTTAGACCTGATTTAGACCTGGTTTAGGCCTGGACCACTGAGGGATTACACAAATATAAGGACACATGGGAACAGAAATGAAAGTACGACCATTTAAAGTGGAAAATCATCTTCTACTGTCTAAGGGTGTTTTTTTTTTATGAACATCGTTGTATTGGAATTGGTTTTGAGTATCGAGTCTGTTCCTTAGTGTGGAGTTTGACATCTTAGTATCGTGACAGCTCTGTAACCCTCTTGACATTGATCTTGTTGTGTTTTTCAGATCTTCTCGTGCCTCATGGCCTTCTTTGTCTGTAACATGCTGGAGACGCACTTCCTGTCCACTGGAGCCTTCGAGATCAGTCTCAACGGTACAGTCTATAAAAAGTTCACTTCTTGGGTTCTTCTTAAAGACGATACAGTAGGAGATGCGTTTGCCTTGTTGCCGTGTTTGAGCTGCTTGTTATTTCCTGTTATTTCCTGGCCCTGGTGCTCTCTGGAGGAGGGAGTCCCAGGTGTGTGACAGGTCAGGGTTCCTTCAGTGTCTTAAAAAGTCTTAACCACGTAACGCCTGAATTTATATAAATGTATATTGGGTGTTTTTGCCTTTAAGTAGATTGTAAATTAAATTAAGTCATTAATTTGACTATAGCAAAAACATGTAGAGAAACTAGAAACAAGTGCTTGCCAAAGGTTCCTAGGACCTCACTGCACCTGCACTAACCGGCACTGGAGGAATGCGGCCGCGCTCTCTGCTTATATCTTGATCCAAACTTTTGTCACATATTTGTGACACTCGGCGTTAAGGGGTTTTAAAAGCATTGAATTTATGAATTTGGAAATAATACCTTAAAAAGTCTTGAATGTTTATATCTGGGTCTTAAAATAACTTCCCTGTATCACATTTCTCCTCAAAAGTTTAATTTGTCAAACAGCATTATTTGGTTAAATAACATCGCCTAAATAAAGAGCAGCCAAACCAATAATTGAGAACATGATGCAGCCCCGGGTCAAAATCCTCCGAACACGTCACTTAAGATGACGCGCTACACAAGTTAAGCAGAAGTACATGAAATTTCAGCACACAGTGTTTGATTAATGCCGTTCTGTAGTTTTTTAACATTGCTTTTACATCACCAAGCGACACATTTCACGCTGGAGAGTCTCTACTCTCCAGATTCCTTTGAGAAATAAATTCAAGAATGTTGTTTTTCTTTGCGGGTATGAAATAGGCATTAAGGTTTTATATAAATGGTTTTAAAAAGGTGTTAAGAAGACTTGGATTTAACGTGAAGAAGCCTGTAGGATCCCTGAAAGGAGGAACGCTCCGTCATCACAGTTCATGCTGTCTGTGCCTCGTTTTCTGACGTCAGAGGCCTCCCTGATCCAGCGCTTGAGCTTGTTGCTCTCAGATCCAGGGACTCGTGCCCCGTCCCGGTTCATAATCTGGTTAATTCTTTTACAGCGGCCTGATATGGTAGATTTTAGGTTTTTCCTGCTCTGAAGACAAAAGGAGACAAAATGGATGTTTTGTTCTAGTTATAGAAATGGCAGGTCTATACAGAGGTGGGTATTATAGCCAACAATTGTACTCAAGTCAGAGTGCCGTTACTACAAAATAATATTACTCAAGCAGAAATAAACGATATAAACGAAATAAACGAATAAAAGATTTGAGACGATGCTACTTGAATAAGTCGAAGTTAAAGTGAACTTTATTGTCATTTCCACCATGTAAGAAAATTCCACAGGGGGATCAGAAGTGCGATTTCACCAAAAACTCCCATGTGCAGTTAAAAAAAGCACCTTCATGTGATGATATTGAGTGCGTTGATTAGCCTGATTCTCTGTTTTATCGGCTGTTACTGTTGCGTTACTGATGTTTGGTGGTTATGATCTGAACTGACACACATATACACACACACAAGGAGCAACGACTTCAAAATTGCACATGAAGATAAAAAGTCGAGTCACGCCTTCCCGAACTCGAGGAGACGCAAATTGCAGTCAAAATCGGGCAAATTCTCCTGTGTTGTGTGGCGGCCTTAAGAGTAAAGAGGAACTCTCAGGGCGTAACATCTGATGTATAATTTGTCTGTAGGTGGGTCTCGCAGCCGGACCTGTTGAGAACCACTGAGCAGAACACTTTTGTATCGTGCCTCTGTTTCCATCCTGTAGGACTGATCCTGGTTCCCCTTTGTGCCCACAGATGTTCCGGTCTGGTCCAAGCTGCAGTCCGGGTACGTGCTGAACCTGCAGGAGCTCTTCCAGATCCTGGACTCCCACCTGAAGATGAACCAGGCCCCGGTCTTCACTTAGTCCTGGGTCCAAGTCTCACACTGGGTAAAAGAGCTGCTCTAGCTATGACTGAGAGACAAACCAGAGGGTTTGAAGGTTTTATTTACGCAAAACAGACTTGTGTACGGTTTAAGTCGCGTTAAATCCATGTATCATTCATTTTTCAAAATAAAACCAAATATAAGAAAACTAAACAAACCCTTGTCTAAACCAAAATGAAAAAACTGATAACAATTCATTTTTTCGGATTAAAAATAAAACGGCTAATGGGCGTTTTCCGTTTCCCGAACCAAGCTCCTGGTCCTAATATCGGCCGAGACGATCACCAGGACTGGACCAAGTGTTTCCTGCAAAAAAATTGGTTAGTGAAGGGGAAACCTGGTTCAGTCCTGGTTCAGTCCTGGTTCAGTCCTGGTTCAGTCCTGGTTCAGACCTGGTTCAGTCCTGGTTCAGTCCTGGTTCAGTCCTGGTTCAGTCCTGGTTCAGACCTGGTTCAGTCCTGGTTCAGTCCTGGTTCAGTCCTGGTTCAGTCCTAGTTCAGACCTGGTTCAGTCCTGGTTCAGACCTGGTTCAGTCCTGGTTCAGTCCTGGTTCAGTCCTGGTTCAGACCTGGTTCAGTCCTGGTTCAGTCCTAGTTCAGACCTGGTTCAGTCCTGGTTCAGTCCTGGTTCAGTCCTGGTTCAGACCTGGTTCAGTCCTGGCGATCAGCTCGGTGGTCTGCTAATGACCTTCTAATGAGCGTAAATCTGCAGGGTTTGTGTGTTAGAATAGAAATGTGTGAATGAAACAAAACACAACTCCAGGTCTGATTGTGACGAGGAAACGACATTAGAACCGATCAGACACTAGCGTAATATGGCCCCTTTAATCACAAACCATAAAACATTTGTGAGTATTTTAGAAAGATTTCAGCTTTAGGATTGAGTGAGCGTTCCATCATTTTGAAAGCAGTTATCTTGAAAACTACTCAATCTAACTCAATCATGATGTTGATGTTGGTCTACCAGATCCTTCAGCCCCGCAGAAGCACCTCTTTACATTTTTAGTACCAAGTCCAAATTTGTTTGCCAGTTGGTCAAGTTTTTCCAGATTTTGAAGTCTGCACAGTCTTGGGTGACTCTGTGTGGAGCAGATTCAAGATCCAAAATGACTTCTGTTTCGGCTCAACCTGAAAACAGAACAAACATAAAACATTCAATATAAAATCTTCATCTGTTTCTATACATTCTGTGAAAATTTGAGGTTATTATTAACAAGAATTGCCAAAATTGTTGGCCTGTGAAATATTTTGGGACTCCCTTTAATCTCATATTCTCATATTTTTACTTTCAGACGGTGTTTTTTTCTGACTGGAGGAGGGGCCGAGGGGGCGGTTAATGACGGCTGAGTTTTAAAGCAGATTCTGAAGAAGCTCAGCCCGAACTTGCTCCGCCGTCCGAAGCCCAGCCCAAGAAACTACACTACCCACAATACACCTGTGCATCACATGACAAAACCAATACACCGCACAGAACTCCAATGACGCGATTTATTTAAAACTAATAAACTCTTTTCGTTAATTAAGACCTTTGTGCTTAGTGCCTGGTTTCATTGATGTTTAATTATATTTTTGTTATTTCAGGTTATAATTAAAGCAGCATTGATTATTTTATAAAGGCGGCACCGATTACCTTAAGTCCAGAGTGTTTTAAGTCAAGATTCCAGGGAAATAGAAAGTTAAAGCCACTCTTCGGAATATTCTCTGTTGAGATGTCATACTGTGGAAGATTTTAGCCAAAGGAACGACATTTCCATGGAAACGGGCCAAGTAAGAGTCAGGTCTGTGGAGATGTGAGCCTGCTCAGAGTATAGACACAGGGTCTCTGATATTTCACCTCTATAAACAACCAAAATGAAAATACATAATACATTATTTTTTTAAAAACATGCTTTTATTGTTAGTACTGGCTAACAAGTTACATACTGCGGCTTTTAACTAGTAATGGCTATAATTTATTTATTTAGATTTTCAAAATCAAACGCTGGGACACCCTCAGAATAAAATTGTGAAACGAGTGCTTAATTAATAAAAACTGTTATGCACTTAGCCATTCATGACTAACCTGACTCAGTACAGTCACATTTTCTTTGTGTTTTTAAGCAGCTTTTCTGTATTTTACTTTAACAAATGACAGTTTCTGCCTCTTTACTGTTGGCAGGATCAGACTGGTCCAAAACAGGGACACCTGGGACATTTCTTTGTATAAAACTGGGACAAATCACTGGTTTTGGGGAGGATTTTCAAAATTCTAAACTGGGATACACTCGGGTTGGGAAGTTTAGTATAAATAAAATTGTGAAAAGAGCGTGAAACATTGTGCATTCTCATGTCAGTCATGATCTGAGGGACAATTTTTAGGCCCAAGCGCCAGAGGCTGGCCAAGGGCCTATTACTATTATTTTTCTTCTAACGCACTCACCCATTTTTCACCCAGTGAACAATGACGAAAGCTCAAATTTGGCCACGTGTTAAAGACTCCGCTTCTCTAACTTTTGGCTATTTCTATTTTCAATAAATAAATAAAATGGCTCGTCAGTGCCCCCTAACGAGGCAAAAATACATTAGGGAATACGAATGACACCAAAAAAAATTGCACGTGGAATCGTGAAATTTAACACAGAAGTCGATCATGACAAGACAAGTAAAAAATATTATTATGGCCACGCCCCCTGACACACCAGGGGGCGGCCATCTTGGATTAAATTTTGCGAAGCTGAAACGCACTCCTCCGCGGGCGTCACCTGAACGGCCTCAGATTTGGTCCACATTATCTCCAGGGACGGAACATCAAAAAATATCCACAGATCCCAAATCCGTCTGACTTCTCTGAGCAGTGAAGCCACAAAAAATGAACACAAGTTTTGGATATTTACAAATTGCTCCTATTTGCTCAAACAAACTTTGATTTCAATTAAATTTGACACAGTTCTTAAACTCTCTGCCCTAAAGCGACTGAATGTGAAAAAAATTAATTTGGTGCATTAGCGCCCCCTACAGATTGAAATAAAATGTAACCCCCAAACATGTCCAAAACCTCACCAAACTTTGCCAAAAGTTCAGAAATGATGAGACATTTGAGAAAATATAGGTTTCATGTGTGGAGATAAAAAAAATGGAGATAATACGCCACCTCGAATATTAGGCTCCACCCACTCCTATGGGAGCCGTCCCAGCTCAACTTTGTTCTAGAGCCACGAAATGTGGTGTTTGCATGGCGCGATGTGCAGGGCAGTTCGTTTTGTAGGACGCGCTGTTTGCGGACTGCAGCGTAGGCGCACCCGAGGACCGAACATCGCCGCTTGCAGCTATATTTGTTAATTACTGAGGAAACGGCGCCAGAGCAAAGAGAAAATGCTGAAGCCTTTTTACCATTGAAAAGATTTGATATCATGGTTTGAATCATTAATTACAATGGAAACGGCGCCAGAGCAACAACATTCTGGAACTCATGAAACGGAGCCACAGGAAAAGTCACAATATGAGAACTTTTTGCCCTTCTAATGATACTGTTGTAATTGTTAATTACTATGGAAACAGCACCAGAGAAAAGGCGACATTTTGAAGACTTTTTACCGTTCAAAAGATATGGCATAATGTATTGAATAGGCCTACTTAATACTATGGAAACTTCATTAAAGAAAAGGGGAAATTTTGAGGACTTTTTTACCATTCCAAAGATCTGATATTATGTTTTGAATCATTAATTACTATGGAAACGGTGCCAGAGCAACAACATTCAGGAACTCATGAAACGGAGACACAGGAAAAGCCACAATATGAGAACTTTTTACCCTTCTAAAGATATTTTTGTAATTAGGCCCGAGCGCCAGAGGCTGGTGAAGGGCCTATTAGTATCACATAACGATGCTCATAGGGAGCGAGAACTAAAATGATGCGACGTGACTCGCCCGTAGTGACCAGGGACCCTCGCCACGACATAGCAATGCGCCAGAGGTTTCAGAAAATGTATAGTTTGTCGGCCAAAAAAAGCGGAACATTGTTCTCGTATCAGAATATTCTTCTTCTTCTTTTTTTTTTTTTTTTTTTTATCCTAACGCACTCACCCATTTTTCACCCAGTGAACAATGTCATAAACTCATGAAATTTGGCCACCTGTTCCATTTTCAATAAATAAATAAAATGGCTTGTCAGCGCCCCCAAACATCACAAAAATACATTAGGGAATACGAATAACACCAAAAAATGTGCACGTAGAATCATGACATTTAACACAGAAGTCGAACATGACAAGACAAGTAAAAAATATTATTATGGCCACGCCCCCTGACAAACCAGAAGGCAGCCATCTTGGATTAAATTTAGCGAAGCTGAAACGCACTCCTCCGCGGGCGCTCATCCGAACGGCCTCAGATTTGGTCCACATTATCTCCAGGGACGGAACATCAAAAAATATCCACAGATCCCAAATCCGTCTGACGTCTCTGAGCAGTGAAGCCACAAATAATGAACACAAGTTTTGAATATTTACAAATTGCTCCTATTTGCTCAAACTCTGATTTCAGTTAAATTTGACACAGTTCTTAAACTCTCTGCCCTAAAACTACTGAATGTGAAAATTTAATTTGGTGCATTAGTGCCCCCTACAGATTGAAATAAAACGTGACTCCACAAACACGTTCAAAAATGTTCAAAAACTCACCAAGCTTTGCCAAAAGTTCAGAAATGATGAGGCATTTTAGAAAATATAGGTTTCAATAATACGCCACCTCAAATATTAGGCTCCGCCCACTCCTATGTCCCAGCTCAACTTTGTTCTAGAGGCACAAAATTTGGTACAACCATTCGTCATGTGAACACGAACAAAAAATATTATTATGGCCATGCCCCCTGACAAAGCACAAGGCGGCCATCTTGGATTGAAATCTTCAAAATGCAGAGTCGGCCTTTTCACTCATGTTGCGCTTGAACGCACTCCTCTGAAGGCGCTTCACCCATAGGGCTGAAAATCACCGTACATCATCAAGAGCAGGGGTGCCCACACTTTTTCAGCATGCGAGCTACTTTAAAATGAAGAAGTCAAAATGATCTACCTACTACAAAAATCCAAATTATTTATTTATTTATAAATATATTTAGAATCAGTCGTGGTGAAACGGTACTTGGACTTAATGACTTCATGTGGTAAAAGGCTGACTCACATAAATAAGTTTTTATAGATTCATCTCCATTTTACCTGATAAATGTTTATTTAAGCCAAACAATGTAGCCTACTGCACGGAAACACTCTGTGCCCCTTTTTGGACCCTCACCCACAGTTTGCGAGCTCATTCATTTAGAGAACTTCCACTGGCACTTTACACAAAACTGAAGAAAGTTAATAAAGAGTGTAGGATTTTTAAACCGGTTGGGTTTTTTTTTCTTTTCAAGTTCCACTGGAGTTACAATATCTTATTGGTTTTGCAGTGGTATTTACAGCCTCTGCACATTTACCAAACGCACGTCGCGACAAATACAGATGCATGTTGCGGCAGGTCTGCTCTGTGCTGTAATACCGCTTTGTGGCAACATTATAACGTAAATTTAGATTAGTTTTTGCGTCGTATTTCGTCTTTCCCTTCTGGGCTAATCAGCGCGCATTGAGGACGGAGCCTGTATGCGCTGCAGGGAGGAACGAGGGCGCGAAAAGGCGGTGCACTAAAGTGAGGCAGATGGACAGGGAGAATGTTTTAAGAAGTTTAACCTGCAGTGTGACACACACTGTTACGCGAGGGTGTTGTGGACAAGCTGCGAGCGCGCGGGGTGTGTGTTGTGACGCGCCGCGCAGTGTCCACGGACTCCAGACGAGCGCATCGGCTGTAGAGAGACGCTCCTCCACATCGGTCGGTATGAGTTTATTGCAGCGGCCTTAATGAAATATGATCACACTGGACGAGAGTCCAAACGCCGTCCAAGACCGTAAAGAAATGGTCTCGAATACTACACTACGATCTACCGTGGCGATCTATCGACACTGCCTTGGCGATCGACTGGTCGATCGCGATTGACGTATTGGGCACCCTTGATCTAGAGAAGTGCCGCTTTAAACGTTACCTCCATTTTTTTTTTAAACTGTCACGGTTTACGTGCGGCAAAGTCGCAAAGTTCAATCAAAATTTAGACAATATTCAATGTGAAGATTTGCTCCCGTTGGCACAGACTTAGTCCGATCGTGCTGAAATTTGAAGCACTAATGCTGATCTCCGCCTGAATATAATACACTATAAAGCATATGGAAATGACACTATAGCGCCCCCTAATATACATAAAATGCCAACATTATCGGATTTGTACCAAATTTGGGAATTAAATTCTGTGCATGACTACGAGCAAACAAATACATTATGGACATGGTGAATTTATCACTGTTGGCCAGGAGGGGGCGCAAAGACTCCTCAAAAATCATTTAAAGGTGCACTATGTCATTTTTCTGATGGAGGATGTCTTGGCCTGGGAAATTTGAATCACTAATACGTGATTTCAGCCTGAATATAACACACTGTAAAGCAAAGGAAAAGTGTGGTTGGGGCTTACAGTTATTAGGCTTAGTGTGGGGCGCGGCATTTTGTAAAGCACAGCGTTTGTGGGGCACAGTATATTTTTTGCTTTATGGTCATTCGCAAACAGATGGCAAAACAAATGAAAGATGACAGGAATCAGATTAGTCAAAAATTGTGATAGTCCTGTTTTAGTCCTGGTTTAGTCTTAGTTTAGTCCTGGTTTAATCTGTTTTAGTCCTCATTTAGACCTGAAATGACCCTGGTTTAGTCTTAGTTTAGTCCTAGTTTAGAGTTAGTTTAGTCCTGGTTTAAATCAAACTGGTCCAAAATAGGGACACTGGGACATTTCTTGAATAAAACTGGGTCAAATCACTGGTTTTGGGTAAATCTTCTGGGACAGAGGCCACAGGGCTCAGGACTGGGACTGTCCCGGGTAAAAGTGAGGCTGTGTTGCAGGATGAACAGCAGGTGGCGCTCTCTACGTCAGCCCTGCGTCATTTCCGCTGCTCTGACCCGTGTCCTGTGCGGAGGGGAAGGGTATTTCCGGTGGGACGCAGGTGTGGAAAGGCGCGATTTTCAAATCCTTTTCTTGGCGGTGAGGCATAAACTGGACTGTGACTGAGCCAGAATATCTCGTAGCAGTAGCGGTTTATCTGACGGGGAGTTAATGGATGGGTTTAGTGAGGATTTGTGGTCTCGGGTTAGTAGTGGAAGGAAGGAGGGTGGAGGGAAGGCTAAAACAGGTAGCACTGGCCACCTGGTGGGGGGCAAGAGAGTCCATGAGGAAGATGTAGCTAGTTCATCCAATGCTAAGAGAAAGATCAGGCGGGGGGAGTTTAAAGTTTTGTTTAAATTCAAAGAAGGTCATAGTATTAAAGAGGTGAGTCCTGTGACTCTCTCTCCTTTCCTGAAGAAATCAATTGGTGACACTGAACTGGCAAAGGTGCTGTGGGATGGTTGTTTGCTGATTAAATGTATGAATCAAGAGCAAAAAGATAAAGCAATGAGGCTACAGTCCATATGCAAAAAAGCCGTAGCAGAGAAGAAGATAGTGGGGGACCAAAGTGTGGTGAGGGGGGTGATTTCTACAGTGCCGCTGGGAGAAGATTTGGATCATATAAAGGGAGGGCAAGTAGTGGGGATTAAGCGCCTTCAAGCGGTCTGGGATGGGGAGAAATCAGACAGTGAATCTGTAGTGTTGACCTTTAAGGAGGAGGTACTGCCTCAGAGAGTTATGGTGGGGTATCTAAGCTTTAATGTCCGAGAGTTTGTTCCACCGCCGATTAGATGCTTCAAGTGCCAAAGATATGGACATATCGCTAGTGTCTGCAGGGGAAGCAGAGGTGTGGGAAGTGCGGGGGAGAGCCCAGTTGAGGATGAGTTGGAAGCAGTGAGTATAGAAGTGTGGGATGGTGATTTTAAATGTAGACTAATACATTTTTATAACCCATGTCAAAGGTTGGAGAAGGAAAAGTTGGAATCGTTGGTGGGAGGATGGGAGGGGGAGATTATTTGGTGTGGGGATTTTAATGCACACAGCACTTTGTGGGGGCATTGTAATGATGTAAATGGTGATGTTATTGAGGGGTTTTAGATGATAGGGACCTTGTTTGTCTAAATGATGGCTCAGGAACACGGGTGAATGTTGTACATGGTACAGAGTCCGTTCTTGATCTGTGCTTTGTGTCACAGTGGGTGGCTGGGAGAACCAATTGGAGAGTTTATAGAGAGAGTTCTGTTGGTAGCGATCATTTTCCAGTATTTGTTGAGATAGTACAGGAGGAATGGGTGAGGACAGGGTTTCGAGGTGGAATTTTAGAATTTTTAGCTGACTGGGCAAAGTTTGCTGTCTTGGTAGAAAGAGGGTTAAAAGAAATCAATGCAGATATGGATGTGAATGAGTTTACATTAGAAGTGAATAGGGCAATTCTTGCTGCGGCAGGGGAGTCTATTCCTAAGAGTAAGGCACGTCAGGGTAAAAGTATGGTGCCATGGTGGTAAGAGGAATGTAAAAATGCCATCAGGCAAAGGAATCAGGCATTTAAGGTTTTAGAGAGAACACATAATTTTGAGAATTACCTGGAGTATAAGAGAAAGCAAGCTACTGTTAGGAGAGTGATTAAGACTGCTAGGAGATCATATTGGAGGAGCTTTTGTGAATCAGTTGGACAAAAACATCTCTACAAAAAGTCTGGAAGACAATAAAGAGAATGTCAGGAAACAGGAAAGAGTATGGTTACCCAGTAATGCGGTATGGTGAGTCTTTGATAATTGAAAATAAGGATAAGGCATAACTGTTGGTAAAAGCTTTTGCCAAGGTTCATAGTACAGATAATTTGAGTAGAGAAGAGCAAAGGCATAGAGAACAGACTATAAAGGAGAATAGGGTAGCCTTTGAAGATAATGGGCAAGTTGATGGCTATTTGGAGTTAATGTTTTCACTTTCAGAACTGGATAATGCTCTGCGCAATACTAGAGACTCTGCACCGGGAAAAGATACTATAATTTATAGTATGGTAAAGAATTGAACTGTCACTGGGAAGGAGGTACTATTGAAGCTGTTTAATAAGGTGTGGGAGACGGGAGATATTTCCTGGGTGTGGAAAGAGGCTGTCATTATTCCTATTTGTAAACCCGGCAAAGACCCTAGTAATGCTAGCAGTTATAGGCCAATTGTGTTGACATCCCATGTTGGAAAGGTGATGGAGAAAATGATAAATGAGAGATTAATTTATTATATTGAGTCCAGGGGGCTTTTAAAGAGTTATCAGAATGGATTTAGGAAGGGGCGCAGCACTACTGACCCAGCTATTCCATTGGAGGATGAGTGCAGAAGGGCTCAGGCCTATAAAGAGTCCTTGGTGGCAGTTTTTTATATCGAAAAGGCATATGATATGCTATGGAAACAGGGTCTTTGTATCAAGTTATATCATTTGGGCATTAGAGGGAGAATGGGAAGGTGGGTTAAAAACTTCTTAACTGAGCGGAAAATCTCTGTTAGAATTGGGTTGGAGTTGAGCTCTGCTGTGCTGGTTAAAAATGGTTCTCCGCAAGGCAGCATTGTCAGTCCAGTCCTTTTTTCTATTATGATTAATGATGTTTTCAGTCGAGTGGATGATTCATTTGGGGTTGCGTTATTTGCAGATGATGGTGTGATGTGGAAAAGAGGTAGAAATGTAGAGTTTATTTCAAAGAAGGTTTAGGAAGCAATGTTTTTAATTGAAGATTGGGCCATTGAGTGGGGTTTTAGATTTTCAGTAGCCAAGACTAAAGCTGTGATTTTTACGAAGCGTATTAAACCTGTAGTTTTAGACCTTAAACTGTATGGAGAAAAGCTAGAAGTGTTAGACTCATTTAGGTATTTGGGTATTGTATTTGATAAGAGGCTTACCTGGAGGAATCATATAGAAGCAGTGGTAACAAAGTGTAAAAAGAGTATTAATGTTCTACGATGTCTAAGAGGTAAAGAGTGGGGGGCGGACAGGCGGGCCTTAAAGTCCCTCTATATAGCTTTGATCCGGCCAGTTATGGATTATGGGTGTTTGGTGTTTCAGTCTGCTTCTGACTCGCTTCTCAAAAAACTTGATTTAGCACAATATCAGGCTCTAAGGCTATGTTGTGGTGCAATGAGATCAACCCCTGTGGCAGCATTGCAAGTTGAGATGGAGGAACTACCCCTGCAGCTTAGAAGGAAACAGATAGCATTAGTATATTGGGCAAATTTAATAGGGCATGGAGACAGTCAGTCAACAAAATCTGTGTTACTCCCATGTCAGGAGAGGGAGAGGGTTCAGTGTAAAAGCTTTGGGTGGACATTTGGTCCTCTAATAGCACAATATGGAGTTGGACATATGGCAGTAAGTCCCACAGTACCCTTTCCAGTTGTGCCATACTGGGTTTTGGAGGATGTGTGTGGATATGTATGTGTGGATATGTATTTCTTAATTAATAATTATTGATGATAACTTTCCAGTGGCACGGTGGCTGAGTGGCAACACTCATCCCTCACAGCAAGAAGTTTGTGGGTTCGATCCCTGGGTCACCTTTCAGTGTGGGGTTTCAGGTGCTATGAGGATTGGGCAGCAAGATGCCCCTGTGGCCCAGCTGGATTAAGTGGGAGAAGATGGATGGATGGAATTTCCTGAATTCTTAGTAGTGTTTACAGATGCATCTAGATAAGGTGGGAGCAGCTTTCATTATCCCTGAAACTGGTTTTATGGTCTCTCATAGAGTCTCTGACAAGATCTCAGTATTTACAGCAGAGTTGCTGGCTATTATGTTGGCTTTGAATTATGTGGAGACCAGGCAGTCCCATAATGTCCTGATTGCCTCAGATTCTAGCAGTGCTATCTCAAGTATATTTTTAAAGCATTCTCAGTCGAGACAGGACATTGTAATTGAAATCTTGCAGTTATTATTCAGAATAAGACAAGGGGGGACTAGAGTGGAGTTTATTTTGGTTCCTGCCCACATTGGGGTGGATGGTAATGAGCTCGCAGATAAATATGTTAAATTAGGTGCGAGGAAGAGAGAGGTTACCCTGCCTGTAACATATAGTAAAGCTGAGGTAAAGGCTGTGGCAAAAGAGGGGGGTATGAAGGAGTGGCAAACCCTGTGGGATGGATGTTGTAAAGGTAGAAACTATCATAAGATCCAGACGGTAGTTGGGAATATGAGGCCTTCCACAAGGAGCAAGAAAGAGGAAGATGCCACATCTAGATTGCGACTTGGGCATACAGGACTGAATGCAATGTTACTTAAAATAGGAAAACATCTTACAGGACTGTGTCAATGTGGGCAGTCTCTTGAGACTATAGAACATGTGTTATTAGACTGTAGTCTGTATCAGATTGAAAGGCAAGTTTTTAGGGAAAAAGTTACTGAAAAAAGAATGAAATTTAATGTCCAGGCATTATTAAGTGTGGAATCAGGGAATATTATTTCTAAGGAACTTCTAAAATATTTATCAAAAACAGGATTAATAAAGCGAATTTAGGGGTAAAGGCATTCTGGTTCACACTCCAGTCCAGCAGGTGGTGGGGATGCACCAATTAACAGTTGTTTGCCTCCGCCAAAAAAAAAAAACAAAAAAAAAACTCAAAAGAAGAAGATGACGAAGAAGTCCTGTGCGGAGTTTAGGTGAGCGGATCAGCCCGGCTTTGGGGCCTGTATCCTCGCTTGTATCCTCGGTCTGTGTCGGTCCTTTTCACGGTCCGCCTCCAGATCGTTCTCCGGAGCCTTTCTGGGCCTTCAGCCGCGCCTGGGCCCGGGTCCGTGCGCCTGGATCCCGGTTTGGCTCCGGGTTTAGCCGCTGTTAGCCTGTGGAACTGTGGTGTTACGCATCAAACTGTCACCTGTGCTGTCATTATTTATCTTTGTAACGCAGAAAACTCTTCTCATATTTACTCATGGATGTTTAAATGTTTAATATGAGGTCTTTTTTTTGCGGTTTAGTTGGATTTTAAAGTGAGACTGAAATCGCAAAAAGAAGAGGACCAAACCATTTAGACCGGGTGCGAGATTCTGCTTAACACCTGCGCCCAAAACCTGCCCCAAACCTCCCGCAGCGCAAGCGTGGACCTGACATGAAGACCGCGGTGAGTTTGCTGCTTTAGTTTAGACTCGGTTCGTCTTAAAAAAATATTTGTTTAATCTTAAAATCCGGTCAAATTTTACGTTTAAACCTTCATCTGTGCTGTGCCGTAAAATGAGGCGCTGGTTTGACGTGCCCAGGATCGAACGTGAACGGCTTTACGCAAATTCAGGGTTCCCACGGTCATGGAAATCCTGGAAAAGTCATGGAATTTTGTAAATCCAATGAAAGTGTTGGAAAAGCCATGGAATTTTGTAAATGCAATGACAGTTTTGGAAAAGTCATGGAATTTTAGTATCTCTTTCACACAACTCCACCGTTCTGTTAAGTTCTCATGAGGCTGTTAGGAATATTTCTGAACGTCTGCAGCAGGACAAACACAATAAGGTGTTTAGTTTAAGAGAGACACAATAAATGCACTGACAGGATTTAGAATGTTAAAAACTATAAACCAAACCATAAGGTGAGAGGAAAGGGTTCACATCTGAGAAATTCTATACATGTCGGTGCCGTAAAGTCATGGAAAATTCACTTTAGGTCATGAAAAAGTCATAGAAATTTAGAAATTTTGTCAGTGAGAAATAGTGGAAACGCTGTGGTTGGTAATAAAATTGTGAAACGACCGCGTAATTAAGGAGAATTGTTCTGTACTCAGCACTAATGTGACTCATTCATGACCAACATGAGTCAGTATAGTCACATTTTCTTTGTGTTTTGGTCATTTTTAAGCAGCTTTTCTGTGTTTTACCTAAACAAATGACAATGTATATCTCTCTTTACTGTTGGCAGGGGTCAGATGGGTCATTTCTGGGACATTTCTTGGATAAAACTTTTATTTACGGCTCATGCTATTATTTTGTTGGCATCAGTTTAAACAGAACAACAACAAAAGATCTGAAAATTAACAAAAATGCATATTCCAACCATTATTTGTACGAGCAAACTGTACTGGCGCCTTACAGTCCGATGTGAGGAGGCATCGCCGTCTGACTGGGGAAAGGGCATCACACAACTGGTCTGTGGGAAACCCCGTTGTCTTTATTGTGTATTTATATTTCCTTTTTGTTTGTATTTATATTTTGTCTTTATATTTTATCTTTATTTTGCATTTATATTACGTCTTTATTTTGTATTTATAGTTCATCTTTATTTAGTATTTTTCTTTTGTATTTATTTGTCTTTATTTCCACTTCTTATCTACAAACTTGTTTTTTCTCGTTGAAGTCCGAAAGAGCCAGAAGACCGCCTATGTCGAGTCCGTCCAGATCCCAGCCCAGACCCCAGCCCAGACTGTGCCCCAAGTCCAGACGCCAAGACTGGACCAACAAAACTGGCCAGACCAGGACCAAGACCAGGACCAGGACCAGGACCAGGACCGGAGCCAAGAGTCGGATCACCATGAGCAAGAGTCCGCCAGCCGACACCATCAACCTGGACTCCAGCAACGAGGGTCTGTGAGACGTGTACCTGGACTTTACTTCTTCTAATCTCCCTGTCCGTGGGGTTCACAATTAGGGAAAATTAGGTCCGTTACCATAGCAACTACAGTTGAAATGTCCCATATTACGCTATTTTCTGATCTTTTTTTTACTAGTTTAATGGTTTTCCTGTTGTGCTTTGGTTCATTCTCGTATGTTTAACACACAAACTTTGCAATGCATATTTAAGCTCTAGTTAGTCCATCTCTCAAGCTGAAAACACTCCGTTCCACCTTGTGATGTCATCGTGTGGTGATACGGGAAGCGCTCCACTGTGTTTTTAAAACTCCACACACCTTCACTAACTTCATCTTTTGGATCGTTTCGTTGGTTTCTGGAGTTGCCGATCTGCACTGAGCTAAAGTTTCAAAAGGAGCTGTTCAAAAGCAGAAAAACTACCACTTGATGACATCACAAGGTGGAACAGAGCGTTTTGAGCTTTGGAATATATATATTATATAATATAATAAAGAGTTACTCAAACATGTGTGAATGAAACTAAACACTAAACTATATCGATATGGGTATTTTTCATGGCTGATACAGATTTGTTAAGAATTCAGAATAACTGATACGCTCTGTCGATATTTTTGACCAATTTTTGATTTTCTTTTTTCTATTCTGAAGTTTAAATTTATTACAAACTCGCACACAAGGAAACAGCGTAGTCACATTTTCTCTTCTTATCAAAGTGTTAAAATAAAACGTGTGTATTTTTAGGCGGTAACGACCAAAACTAAATATCGGCCCGTGCTGGAGGTTTAAGGCCGATATTCCATACGCTAAAAAGTCCAAATATCGGTCCAGATGTATCGGTCTAACTTTACAAAACACATCTCCAGGTCTGTTTTGGAGTTAAATACTGGACTTTGTGTCTCTGCAGATGGACCAGCAGAGCCCGTCTCCCCCCTGGGTCTCAGTCCCGGCCTCAGTCCTGGCCTCAGTCCTGGCCTCAGTCCTGGCCTCAGTCCCGGCCTCAGTCCCGGCCTCAGTCCTGGTCTCAGTCCCGGCCTCAGTCCCGGCCTTAGTCCTGGTCTCAGTCCCGGCTTCAGTCCCGGTCTCAGTCCCGATCCTGGTTCAGATGTGGTGGATTTGACGTCTCCGACCTCCGACGCCGCTGTGGTGGACCTCACTAACGACACAGTGCTGGTGTGTACGGACACACACACACACACACACACACACACGCACACACGCACACACACACACACACACGCACACACGCACACACGCACACACACACACGGCTATAGCATCTCCATAGAGACAAGGAAATGGCTCTAAAACCAGAGAAAAGTTCCATAATGTGGCTTTAATAATGTCTCTCTTCTCGTGCTTTGTTTTGTCAGGTCCTCGATGAAGGTGAGTCTGGACTTTTTTCCTAAAACCACCTTCTCCCTCAGTTCTTGTGTCCTATCCCCCTCCTGCTTCCTCATCTCCTACCTGTCTCTTACTTCCTCGTCTCCTACCTTATTCTTGTGTCCTACCTCCTCATCTCCTCACCTTCTTGTTTCCCTCCACATGTCCCATCTCCTGTTCTTGTGCTACCTTCTTCTCCTGTCGTCCGTTCTTGTGTCCTACCTCCTTCTCATGCCCTGTCTCCTTCCAGCTCCCTACCTCCTTCTCGTGTCCTACCTCTCCTCTGTGTTTTCTACTTTCCTGCCTCCTACCTCCTCCTTGTCTTACCTCCTTGTGTCCTACCTTGTTCTCATGTCCTCCCTCCACCCCGTGTCCTACCTTATGTCCTACCTCCTCCCTCCGTCCTACCCCCTTCTCATGTCCTACCACCTCCTCGTGTCCTACCTTCTTATGTCCTATCTCCTTCTCGTGCCCTACCTTCTTCCTGCCTCCTACCTCCTTGTGTCCTACCTCCTCCTCTTGTCCTTCCTCTTTCTCGTGTCCTACCTCCTCCCTCGTTCCTACCTCCTCCCTGTGTCCTGTCTCCTTGTGTCCTACCTCCTCCTCGTGTCCTTCCTCCTCCTCATGTCCTTCCTCCTCGTGTCCTTCCTCCTCTTCGTGTCCTTCCTCCTTCTCGTGTCCTACTTCCTCCCTGTTTCCTAGCTCCTTGTGTCCTACCTCCTTGTCTCCATGTTTCAGATCAGACTCAGAGTTACGTGTTGAGCAGCGACGAAGAGGAACTGACGGTGACGGGAACCACGACCACGTCCACCACAGCCGCCCAGACGAGGGAGGGGTGAGTGCAACCTGGACCCGGTTCAGACCCGGTTCAGACCCGGTTCAGACCCGGTTCAGACCCGGTTCAGACCTGGTTTAGATTCATATCATATCATATACGATACCTGGGGCTATGTTTTTTATTACTGCGCAGAACTTTACTGACAGGAGCTGTTTCCATGACTGAACCAGGAAAGTCATGGGGCCATTGCACTTTTTGTTCGTTTTGGGGCGATAAGGATATTTTTTATTTACTTACAGATTTGATATTTTGCACTTTTGTAGCTAAGGCCCTAAATTAAGCATTTTTATGTCCAAAAAGTTGTTTCTACATGTTTACTGTGTGGTTTACATGAAAGAGTGTGAATTTTATTTATTTATTTTTTTCTTCATATGTATTTCTGGTCCTGTAGCTTTTATTACAGTCAAATGACACAACTACAGCAGCAGATTGTGAAATAACTGGTTGCACTGGAAAAAAAGGATGTAGAACACTTCATTAGGGGGAAAAGGGGCAGATTGAATCGCAAAATTAAGAGTAAAATCCAGGCAAAGACACATGTACTAAAATGGCCCTTAGGCCTGGAAGGGTTGGAAACAGTTAGACCCTGTTTAGACCCAGTTTAGACCTGGTTCAGATCTTTAAACCCAGTCCTAACTCGTGTGCTCTGCAGATCGGCTGGAGTCCACATCAGCTGTCCCGTCTGCATGGACTCCTATTTTGAGGTTGGTTTTCCACACTTCCTGTCCTCGTCCCTGTCCACTTGGAGTAACTCTTTTGTCCACTTTTTTGTTGCTGTTTTAATTTTTTTAATGTGACTGAAGACTTCAATTTTTTTATTATAACTGCAAAACTACAACTTCCAGGGCGGCTGTGACTACGGTTTTATTTTACCATTGTAAAGTGTGGAGTGAATGAAGAATGCACCAAACTGTGCTGCGTTTGAGCGTCTGGAAAAGCGCTGCATAAGCCTAATGCATTATTATTATGACTCTAGAGTTGTGTTTGTGAGCCTGTTGTGTTCTGTGCCCCAGATCGTGGACAGCGGGCGTCTCTTGGTCTCGACTCGGTGTGGACACGTCTTCTGCAGTATTTGTTTACGAGACTCTCTGACCCAGAGTCACAGCTGCCCCATCTGCAGGAAGAAGCTCCCCAAAGGACATTACCACCCCATCCACCTATAAGCACTCTAAAATCCTAAACCCGGACACGGGACGACTGCTGCCACTGTCCTGTTGTTTTCCATCCCACCTGCAGGGGGCGCTGCGCATCACTGCATCTGAAGCCTTAAACTTGAGCGCTTTAGAATGTGCATGTATTTGTGAACCAATGTGAAAATAAATGAAGATGCTTAATTTTTTTTTTTTCATCTTACAAAGTATTTATTAATTTAAACTTCTGCACAAAGAAATAACAGATCACAAAAGTTAAATGGTTCCAGAAGTGTTTTTTGGTGTTATTTTGTTTGGTCCTCCTTTGTGATCCTCTTTAACCAAGATAAAGTCGGTTATGTTTTTTTATTTTCTTTCTTTCCCCTCTGTTTTGTAAACCGGAAATATTTGGCTCATGTTCTGTTGATGTGCCATATTTATAATTGTTCTATTGACATAAAAGTGGGTTTCATTCCATTCCTGATTGTCAGCAAAGGTTTTTGTATTTGTTTTGTTTAATGAAACTAAAATGAGAACCCACTGAAACATCTGCAGTATTATTTTCTTGTTTCCCAGAGGGGCAGATATGTCATCAGATGACTGTAGAAAACTGCATTTCATTTAACATTTATTCTGATTCTGTGTGGTGTCTGCTACATATTTACATCTGTTAAGTGGCAGTTTGTGAAGAAAAGTTGAAAACAAGTTGTAAATAAAATACAGAACGTAGCAGAGTTCTGAAACAGTAAAATCCTTTGACCTGTAACTCAGCAATTGGCTCTATTCACGCTTACCGGAAAACGTGGATCTATAATTAGATTTTATTATAGTTCTATGGTGGAAACACATAATCGAGTCTTCCACTTAAAAGCAGCAGGTTTTAACTGTTGATCTGCTGAACATAACACAACACTATAGGGACATCTTAATTTAAAAAAAGATAAATTAGACAAATTATAATACACACATTAATAAGGCATTTATAAAAGGAAAATAGAATACAATGGCATCTAGATGAAGAAAACTGGGCCATTTTCTGATTTAAAAAAAATATGTATTTTCATTATTTTTAGTTATATTTAGTTTTTTCATATTTTTTATTTTATTATTTATATATTTTTTGAATATTTATAATTTTGTATTGTTTTTATAATTCTTTATTATTTTATGTTATTTATTTTTTATTATTATTCATTAAATTTTATTATTTTTTATATCGCCAACAGAGCCCAAAAGAAGTCGCTATCCGCATGTTTCCAAACGACTTCCGGCTTTATTTATTTTTATTATGTATTTATATATTTTTATAATTCTTAGTTATTTTATGTTATTTGTTATTCATTTCTTCATTTTTTTTTTTATATTGCCAACTGAGCCTAAAAGAAGTCATTATCCACATGTTTCCAAACATCTTCTGGTTTTGTGACGCAAGCGTGAATCGAACCCATTCTATTCAAAACAGGCACAGTTTATGCACAAGGAAGACATTTTTCTGACACTTTAAACATTGATTTAACTAAATAAAGTTAATGTCATGTGTTTTTATTTGTGTAATCATAACTGTGCCATTAACACATTAGTTTTGATCAAATCTGCTGCCAGTGTCCAACCAGGAAGTAAAATTATAAACTTCAGAAGAGACAATAAATATGAAATATGGACAATAAATGACACTCAAACTCCACAAATAACCTGAAAGAAAATTATGAATATAGAAAGTATTTGTGTCACTACAGTCTGAACAAAATCTATAGGACACACTGCAGAATTCTTACTAAAATCTTGAATCTAAATCACGTTTCAGACTCGTGTTTTGTTTTTCCCTCCTTTTTATAAACCATAACTGGATGAGCGCAGAACAGGCTCCGGAGCACTGAACAAAAGCTCTCAGTCTTCGGTCCGGTTCAGGCTCAGACCCAGTCCAGATCCAGGTCCACGTCGTCTCCGCTCTGGAACATGGAGGATACAGAGATCCTGGAGCCTGAGGCCGAGGGAGGCTCCAGGAAGGCGCTCCACTTGGACACGGGTCTGGGGGTGGGTGCACAGGGAGGGGGCGCAGTGGACAGGGAGGCGGCTCTGGGGACAGTGGAGGCGGCTCTGGGGACAGTGGGGGCCGCTCTGGGGACAGTGGGGGCCGCTCTGGGGACAGTGGGGGCCGCTCTGGGGACAGTGGGGGCGGCTCTGGGGACAGTGGAGGCGGCTCTGGGGACAGTGGAGGCGGCTCTGGGGACAGTGGGGGCCGCTCTGGGGACAGTGGGGGCCGCTCTGGGGACAGTGGGGGCCGCTCTGGGGACAGCTCTAGGAGGACTTGTGTTGTAGCTTGGTCCAAACTCCTCCTGCACAGAAAGAACAAATAAACAAAATTAAAAGGCAGCGTATTCCAGATGTTTGACAGGGTTCCTATAGGGCCAAAATGGAAGATCTAAACACTTAAATCGATCAGAAAATGACTTAAAATTAGTGAAATGATCTGTCCGTGCAGCAAGATCGTTTTACATGACGAGTTCTCTTAAAATAAACAATCTCTAGACGAGAATGAAGCGTCTCTGTGAGTGTTCATGGGCCGGAAATAACTTTATGAACACTAAATTGAAGATAAACAGACTTAAAACCAGTTTAGGATCAGTGTTCATGGCCTGAGAATAAGTTCTCAGAGGCCAAATTCTCGATAAAATGCTTTAAATTCTGCTAAATTCTACATAAACACACTTAAAACCAGTTTAGGATTGGTATGAATGGCCTGATAAGAAGTTCATGGATGCTAAATTGTAGATAGAAATACGTGAAATCAGTTTTACATGACAGGAGTTTGTAGTGAGTCAAGTATGAAGCAAATCTGTGTCACTGAATCTAAAACAAGTGAAGTGTTGCAGGGAAAACTCTGTAAATGGATTGTAGCTTCTTCTTTTAAACATTTATTGGCTAAATTTAAGATTTTCTGACGAGTTGAGTCATGGAAGAAATATATGTGACCGTTTCTAGGATTATACAACCAATTCTGAATGTGTAAGTAAATAATAAATGTGAAAACAAGATGAAGAACCTGACAGAAGGTTTAAAATCTTGGTGGGATCAGAGAAGTTTGCAGTGAAGAGTTTGTGTTAAACATGGACCTTTTGAGCCCATTTGGTAAAACTTCTAGTATCCTGTGAGCGTTACTTTTACCCACCCTCCTCTCAGCGTCTCTCCTCCTCTTCCTCTCCGGACCTGTGGGTGGCGCTCTCCTCTTCACCCTGAAATGTGTTTAAATGTGACTTTAGCGCTGCAGCTCCACCGCTGGACTTTTCCTCAAAAGAACTTTTACTGTGAACGCGACGTCTCCACAGATCTGAGTTGTAACGTGGACCAGGGGCGTCGCTTGCTTGTCTCCATGGAGATAGATAAGTTTAATACTATACTGTGGAACATTCCAGGCAAAGCAATAACATCTCCATGGAAACAAGCAGGTGCAAAGACCCACAGTGCAGCTTTAGGTTACAGTGCCCACAGCCTCTGCCCGGGGTAACACACAGAGGGTCACGTCTCACCTCTGTGCGCTAGACTGAAGCACGTCTCTGTCTAGCACCACAGACCCCTCCTCTGGCTCCGCCCCCTCCTGTGTAAGCTCCGCCTCTTCCTGTGGAGGAGGCAAGTACTTGTCCCAGCGGCTCACCTGCAACACACACACACATGTACGTGTACACACACATGCACACACACACACGCACGCACACACACACTTTGGTAAAATACATCAAATCTGCTTAAAAATGACCAAAACACAAAGATGGGCTGAGTGCAGAACAATTCTCCTTAATTAGACACTCGATTCACTTTTTTTTTATTACCAAACAGCCCAAAACAGGGATGTTTGAGAGCAGTGAGTCCCTCTCATCTTTTATTGAAAATCAAACTCCTAAACAGGACCATGAACGCTCAGACCAACCACAGGAAAATGAAAATTTGCTAATGTGCGCATTATGTCTCCATGGTAACTTCTGAACATTTTTTACTCTTTGTTATTAAATCATATTATGATAGCTCCAAGCTACTGTGTCCAAATAATTTCCCTTGTGGATCAATAAACTTTATCTAAGTCTAATTCTAAGTGAGGGTGACCAGATTTTCAAAATAAAAAACTGGGACATCCCTGGTTTGTGGTGGTTGGTAATAATAAAATTATGAAACGAGTGCAGAATTAAGGAAACTTGTTCTGCACTCGACACTAATATGACTCAGTACAGTCACATTTTCTTTGTGTTTTGGTCATTTTTAAGCAGATTTTCTGTATTTAGTTTCTGCCTCTCTTTACTGTTGGCAGAGATCAGATTAGTCAAAAATTGGGACATTTCTTGTATAAAACTGGGATTTTGGCTAAATCTGCTGGCACAGGGGACACAGGGGTCAGGACTAGGACTGTCCCGGGTAAACAGTAGGCTGTGCATTGCCTTGAGTCTGACGATACGATACATATCATGAAATGCATGTCACGATTCGATATATCACAATATATTACAATATATCCCGATACTAATAGATAAATAGATACCAATAGATATATTAGGATTTATCAATAATTACTTATAATAATATAGTCACCTACACCTTCATGAGAACCAAATTGTATGAAATATAATTTATCACCTTTTTTAAATCATGAGAACAGTGAATGTAACTCATGAATTTTTGTGAAAAATATTATTTAAAAAATTGATTCAGATGCATTTTGAATCGATTCAAGAATTGTGCAATGAAGTATCACGATATATATCACTGAATCGATTTTTTCTTACACCCCTAGTAAACAGGGACGTCTGGTCACCCTGGTCTAAGTCATTCCGTTAATAGAGATAAATGTAGAACACCCCCAGCAAGATGTCACTGCAAAGTATGTATTAAATGACAGGATTTTCTGAATGTTTTGACATCACATGAATTCAACGTATTATAAACCAAGAAAAATGTTACCAGTTTGTGTGAAAGCCGCTCATCTTCATCAGCCTCTGTCTCGTCATTCCTGAAAAATAACATTGGACCGATGAAGACTGATGTGAACCAGGTCATTCTTGTCTAGAGGTCGTTTATTTGAAGAAAACTTGTCCAGTAAAATGATCTTGCTGCATGGACAGATCATTTCACTACTTTTAAGACATTTTCTGATAGATTTAAGTGTTTATAACAAATTTTTGTCAAGCTTTTTTGCAGTGTAAATCGAAGTTAGAGCAACGTCTTTGCTTTCAAATAAACAAGTTTGAAGATGTGTTTTTATTCATTTTAATCTTAAATTACTGATTTATGTAACATGTGAACATTATGTAACATCCTTTGCTGCTTTCCCTGTACTGATACTAAAATAAAGGTTGATTATTTTATCTGATCTCTGCCTTATAAACGCTCTTGAACCCTTCCCAATGGTCCCAAACGCTCCTGAACCATCCAGAACACTCCTAAATCACCCTGAATTCTCCTGAGCCATTCTGAATCCTTCTCAACACTGTGGAATCCTTCTGAACACTCCTCAACCCTCCTGAATGCTCTTGAACCCTTCCGAACTCTCCTCTGAGCTTTGGGACACCACTTAGTATGACACATTTGACTGACAGCTGAAAAACAAAGGATCGAGGAGAGGAATCGAGGAGAAGGAAGAGAGGAAAGAGAAACAAGACGCAGCCATGGACATTTACCACAGAGCCTGGGCATCCATCTTGGCTCTGCGCTCTGCCTCGTCCTCCATCTTGGCTCCTCTGGCGGCGTTGAGTTTCTGGACATGGCGCCTGCAGTCGGCCCCGGAGCCTTGGCCAAACTCCTGTAAAACACTTTCTTACTTCACCTGGACTCTTCACAAATCAAAGGTTTTTAAGCAAATGTGAGCGCGCACCTTCAGCACAGACTGCTTCTGTCCACACACTTTACAGCTCCACTTGTTCGCTTTCTTCACCTGGAACAGACAAAGGTTCAAGAATCCACACATTTACCCTGGATTTAGTTTTATATTACACAAAACTGACTGTTGTGCACTGCAAAAAACCTTGGCCAAAATGTAAGATCTAAACACTTAAATCTATCAGAAAATGACTTCAACGTAGTGAAATTATTTGTCCATGCAGCAAGATCATTTTACAAGTTCTCTTAAAATAAAGAACCTCGAGACTGGAACTAAACAGGGTCTGGTGAGTGTTCATGGGCTGGAAATAAGTTTATGGACGCTACATTTGAGATAAACAGACTTAAAACCAGTTTAGGATCAGTGTTCATGGCCTGATAATAAGTTCTCAGATGCCAAATTCTTGATAAAATGCTTTAAATCCTGCAAAAAATCTAGATAAACACACTTAAAACAGGTGTATGATTAGTATGAATGGCCTGATAATAGATTCAAAGATGCTAAATTCTAGATATAAATACTTGAAATCAGTCTGACATGATTCTAGTTGAGTCATGGAATAAATATGACATTTTTTAAGATTATACAACCAATTCAGAACTAGTAAGAAGATAATAAATGTGAAAACAAGATGAATAAGCTGAAAGAAGCGTTAAAATCTTTGCCAGATCAGCGACATTTGCAGTGAAAGAGATTATGGAACAGATCAGAACCTCTGACCTGATGGACCTGGAACACTTGGCAGGAGAAACAGCGCAGCACATGGAACTCCTGGACCATTTCACACCCGAGACGGAACCAGAGCCTGGACCGGGCCCTGGGTGCCGGACTGTGGGTGCTGGACGGTGGATTGTGGGTGCAGGTACACTAGGTTATTGCAGGTCGCAGGTTAGTTTCACTGATCTGTGCTGTGGAGCCGCTCAATGAGCTTCGCGGGCTTTGTTTACATCCGCCTAATGACGTCACCACGTAAGAGCGTCACGGAGGGGTTTTCTTCTTCTAGTGGAGTTTTATCGGTGCATTACCGCCACCAACTGATGAGGAGTGTGAACTGAAATGCGTCTTGCTTATTAAAAAAAGTAATAATAATAAATAAATAAATAAATAAATAAATAAATAAATAAATAAATAAATAAATAAATAAATAAATAAATAAATAAATAAATAAATAATACTAATTTTGCACTCTCTTCCTATGACCTCTTATTACTTATCACTTATCTTTCTATTTTATTTTTTGACTTGTACATTTACATCAGGATACATCTAAATAAGGATGTTTGGTCATCCTACACTTTGTGTCAGCTTCAGTTTCATGTGGATAGGCCCAGAAATGACAACAAATCTGCAAACAAAACTACAGGAACTCTAGAACACAGTTTTTTTTAAATTAATTTATATCTTGAAATGTACATAGCTCTAATAAAATAGGAAAACTTACAGCAAGGCCAGTCTGTGTAAGCTAGTACACTGTATTTGTCATTGCACATTATTAATATTTGGAGACATCATCACACAGTAACTGTAAGTCTTTGTTAGAGTCCTTTAGGAGCGACATAGAAGCAAATCATGACTGTAGTTCAGATTTAAACAACAGAAGAGATGGATTCCTGTTTTGCAACTCTAGAACATTGTGATCTCTTGTGAACGCAAAGGAACTGTGTAAAAGTATCTGCTGTGATGTGGCCACAGACCCTGGACCTCCTCAGTCTGTGTGGATCTGATGATGATGATGATGAGGAGGAGGAGGAGGAGGTGAAGGTTATGTATTTGTTATTGTTTGTCACAGTCGCACACACATTCTGCAGTGCTGAGAATCAAAGACAGTAAGAGGCTGAATCTGAGACAGAATCGATGGCTCCAGTGGTCCATGTGAAACCCAACACACGAATGAACCAACAAAAATAACCTACATTTGTTTTTCATTCAGACTAACACAGCACAAGCCTCAAAGACATTAACATGATTTTTTATTGTATTATTTTTTATATTTGTTTAATTTTATTTTTCTTAATGCATTTGATTTTTATTAATTTATTATTTGTATTAATTTATTTTATTTATTTATTTATTTATTTATCATAATAATTAAATCATATGAACTCAGGTAAATTGAACCACTTTTTAGTTAATTACTTTAGACTAAAGTATTAATTAAAGAATGACAGTGTATAATGTTTGAAGTGCATTATTTACGTGCATATTTTTCATTATGGGTGCATTTATTGCCCAGAAAAACATACAAAAACATGTATCCTTACTCCGCTGGCTTGCATCTCCACAGACCTGACTCGTAGAATGTTCTGAAATGTGGTTTTAACTTTCTATTTCAATGGAAACAAACGGTTGACTTTCCACCTCCAGAAAGTTACATACTATTTTATTTTATTTTATTTGTTTTATTTAGTTTAGTTTTATTTTATCTATTCACTTACTTACTTGGCCATTACATTATATTAAATGCACTGCACAGATCAGAATTAAAGGTGCTCTGTGTATCTTGTCTGCTTCTTGTTTCCATGGAGATGTGCCTAGAATGTTCCACAGTATGACCATAAACTTAAGAATCTCCATGGAGACTCACAAGACAAATTACAGGTTAGATTTGTGGAGAGGCAACCCCGCTCACAGTAAGAATGGATGTTTTTTAATGCCATAATGTGGACAGTTTAAACTAAACCATTAACATCTCCATG
The DNA here is from genome assembly GCA_034769755.1 of Odontamblyopus lacepedii. Taxonomy (NCBI): domain Eukaryota; kingdom Metazoa; phylum Chordata; class Actinopteri; order Gobiiformes; family Gobiidae; genus Odontamblyopus; species Odontamblyopus lacepedii. The sequence goes on along the minus strand of CM068346.1, from coordinate 8,806,395 downwards.
GCGACAAACAGCTTGCAGATGCGCTCCAGGAAAAGTCACACAATGCACCATCAACTACAACTGCATACATGGTACATACTTCATACACTGGGCCATGGAACATTTAAAACAGTAAAAAAAAAAAAATTAACAAAAATTAACAAGCACCTCTCACCAGCAGAGGGCGCAACTCTTCAGACACAAACGTACACAGGGAAATATTTACCCAGACACGACCCCAGAGAAAGAATGAAAATCATGACACCTGACACTCCCGCTGCAGCCCTGAGCCTCTTCAAGCATCTGTTTAAGGTGGAATTTAAAATATCCCAGAATGCTTCACTCTCAGCGTCACGTGTGATCTTTACCTGTGATGTTCTACTATTCACATCTTTACCTTTGCCCCCCATGGATCTAGAATTTTTACTTTACTTTACTTCTTTACTTTAATAATAATAAAATAAGAAATGAATAAGAAAAAAAACAAGAAAAATACATTTTAAAAAAATAAGAAAATATATAATAAGAAGATGTTATTATGTTATGTCGTCCTCCCTTGAACGGTGAACGGTTAGAATAAGATCTCATTTTTTAAAGAAGCGAATCTTTTTCTGTCTGTTTTTTTTTTTTTATGCATTTTTACACTAACGCTGAACCAAGACAAGAATCAGCACAGAAGCAGTGCAGGAAACACGAGCGAGAGCTTTGTGTACAAAAATACACATTTGGCATTATTATAAACGTTTTTTTTTTCATTATTATTATCGTAGTACAATGTTTTGTTTGGATTCTGGATCATTTCAAAGGGTAAACACACTTCCACTCTTACTTTAGGGTCTCCAGACGTCCCTGTTTCCCCGGGACAGTCCCAGTTTTGAGCCCTGTGTCCCCTGTCCCAGCAGATTTATGCAAAACCAGAGATTTGTCCCAGTTTTATCCAAGAAATGTTCCAGTGTCCCTATTTTAGACCAAACTGATCCTGCCAACAGTAAAGAGGCACACACTGTCATTTGTTTCAGTAAAATACAGAAAAGCTGCTTAGAAACGACCAAAACACCAAGAAAATGTGACTATACATGTCATGTTATGTTAGTCATGAATGGGCCGAGTGCAGAACAGTTTTCCTTATTTACGCGCTCGATTCACAATTTCATTTTTACCAACCGCCACAAACCGGGAGCTCCAGTTTTTGATTTTGAAAATCTGTTCACCCGATTTTAGTCTGAACTTGAAATCAGGTCTCAGCCTCGGTCAATTCTCTGCGATTAGTTTGGGGGAAAAAAGAGTTCTCACATTGGCTTCTGACCTTTAAATAAATATTAAAATAGGGGGACCAGGTTTTCAAAATTCTAAACTGGGTTTGGATGTTTGGTGTAAATAAAATAGTGAAAAGAGCGCGGAACATTGTGCATTCTCCTGCCAGTCATGATCTGAGGGACATTTGTTTTGCTTTCTGGTCTTTCGCACAATTTTCTGTTTTTTGGCAAAACAAATGACAATTTATGTTCCTCTTTACTCAGATCAGATTAGTCAGAAATTGTGATAGTCCAGTTTTAGTCCTGGTTTAATCCTGGTTTAGACCTGAGATTCTGGTTTAGTCTTAGTTTAGCCCTGGTTTAGACCTGGTTTAGTCCTGGTTTAGACCTGATGTAGTCCTGGTTTAGACCTGATGTAGTCCTGGTTTAGACCTGTTGTAGTCCTGGTTTAGTCCTGGTTTAGACCTGATGTAGTCCTGGTTTAGACCTGATGTAGTCCTGGTTTAGACCTGTTGTAGTCCTGGTTTAGTCCTGGTTTAGACCTGTTGTAGTCCTGGTTTAGACCTGATGTAGTCCTGGTTTAGTCCTGGTTTAGACCTGTTGTAGTCCTGGTTTAGTCCTGGTTTAGACCTGTTGTAGTCCTGGTTTAGAACTGATGTAGTCCTGGTTTAGTCCTGGTTTAGACCTGTTGTAGTCCTGGTTTAGAACTGATGTAGTCCTGGTTTAGAACTGATGTAGTCCTGGTTTAGTCCTGGTTTAGACCTGTTGTAGTCCTGGTTTAGTCCTGGTTTAGAACTGATGTAGTCCTGGTTTAGAACTGATGTAGTCCTGGTTTAGTCCTGGTTTAGACCTGTTGTAGTCCTGGTTTAGTCCTGGTTTAGAACTGATGTAGTCCTGGTTTAGAACTGATGTAGTCCTGGTTTAGTCCTGGTTTAGAACTGATGTAGTCCTGGTTTAGACCTGTTGTAGTCCTGGTTTAGTCCTGGTTTAGACCTGTTGTAGTCCTGGTTTAGTCCTGGTTTAGAACTGATGTAGTCCTGGTTTAGACCTGTTGTAGTCCTGGTTTAGTCCTGGTTTAGTCCTGGTTTAGACCTGATGTAGTCCTGGTCTGGTCCCCTATATTAAAAGAGCCATGTCTTTTGAACGGCTCTTTGCTATGAACAGATCCCAAAGATTCGGATCCCAAAAAGGAGCCGAAAGTCCCATCACGACCCCCACTTGTCTCTTGCGCCCCCCCTCCCGTCTCCTCCGGTGACGCGCGCAGCTCTCACTGCGCATGCTCGCTGCATCTGCTGCCGCCGCTGACTCATCCCGGGGCCCACACAAACAAACCGCGTCTGAACCCGGAGCCAACCCGCGCCAAACCCGAGCCAAACCCGAGCCAAACCCGAGGCAAACCCGAGGCAAACCCGCACCGGAACAGACCCCACACACCCGAGTCCCGGCCCGGGCTCTGCTCTCGGTCCTGGGCATGTGCGTGTGTCCGTGATGCGCGTGCGTAAAGAGCCGCGGTCCGTAAACAACGAGAGCCAAGCGGGATATGAACCAGCGGCACCGGGACCTGACCGGGAATACTGCGTCCTCTAGGAGACAAGGACACGGGGACACGAGGTAGGACCGAGGGGGGCCGAGAGACACGGGGGGAGGACGGGCTGAGAGGCGGGGACGGCCGGATGGGTGGGACAGAGCCGGGTGGGACATGAAGGAGACACGGAGGACACGAGAGACAATTAAGATTAGAGTGTCCAGACGTCCCTGTTTCCCCGGGACAGTCCCAGTTTGGAGCCCCGTGTCCCCTGTCCCCGCGGATTTCCCCCAAACCACTGATTTGTCCCATGCAGGTGTCCCTATGTTTGACCCATCTGATGCCTAACAGTATTTAAAAAGGTATAAACTGTCATTTGTTTAGATAAAAAACAGAAAAGCTGCTTAAAAATGACCAAAACGCAAAGAAAATGTGACGATAGTGACACATGTTCGTCATGAATGGGCCGAGGGCAGAACAAGCTTCCTTAATAATTACGCACTCGATTCACCATTTTGTTATTACCAAACACACAAAAACCAGGGGTGTTCCAGTTTCTTTATTTGAAATTCTGGTCACAAGAGGCACAAAGGGACGCACAGAGACACAGAGAAGTGAGGAAAAGAGAAGGAGACAGGAGGGAGACAGAGGGGGGAGGACACTAAACGGAAGGGGTCAAAGGGACACAGTAAACCAAAGGAGGGACACAGGTAAACCACAGTGTTTTTAAAGGGCCCGTGTTACACTATTTTCTATGTTTTAATGTAGTTTCCTCATCACAAACGCACCTGGAGTCATGTTTTGTTTCATTCACACCTGTTTAACGCACAAACCTGCACATTTAGGCTGTTCCACCTCGTGATGTCATGCGGTAATACAGGAAACGCTCCACCACTGTCTTTTTAAATGGTCCGACTATTCTTTTCTTTCTTATTCTTTTGGATTTTTGTACATCCTTTTACGCAAGAGTGATAAAAAAAAATTGGCAACGGAAGTGTCATTGTTCCCTGTTCATTCCGATTCATTCAGACTGAACCCGGACAGAAGGAGACGGAGATAAAAACATTTCCAGCACCAAAATGTCTGGTTGTCAGAATCGATATTCTACCGGCGGACTGAAGTTTGAAAGTTTTGCTCACTGAGGATCTGGCAGTCGGACACTATTTGTCACAGGCTTGTTGAGGAAATATTCTCGATCTTTTGTCGATAATCCTGTCACAGAGCTCGACAAACTGCTGAGTTCTGTTGTACTTCTGTTGCCAAAATGTGTGCAAAACCGAACCTACGTCACCACTGCTTACGAACACTAAAAAGGTCAATTAAGAATGAAAAACAATAAAATGGGACCTCTATTTCCAATATTTAATTTCAAGTTTATTTCGTCATGCCTACTTTAA